>CM023622.1:18133659-18358659 GCA_013358685.1 Antennarius maculatus
TAAATGTGGGTCGTACCACTGAAAGAACCTTGTCGGAAATTACTCCAACTTTTTCCGTAGCTTCCAGACGTCCACGTCCCACTTCAAATGCTGTTTTCCAGGTGGTGGGGGGGGGGGAGATGGGAAGGGATATTTGACGCACATTGCAAATGGTGCCACTGAATCACTTCACAGCCACAATGGCATTTGGAGGGCCACTTCACCAGACTGATGACAAGCAGGTGCTTAAACATCAAGTATGGCAATGAATTGAAATAAATGAGAGGTTTTGTGATGAGAAAATACACTCCAGTTTGTTTTTTTTTCCTCTCGTGCCAGTGGGAAACTTACAGTATATATAGCAGGGTGTTATTCAGCTAAAAGCAACCCTGGGAAATAGAAATGGAGGAATAAAACGGGCTGGGTCTGACATAGAGACTTAATGTATGACTGTTGAGACAGAAAAAGTCGCAGCAGAAGCGTGAGGCGAGATCTTTACGGCTTTATTTCATGATGGGTTTTTGGGGGTTTTTTTCAGTCCGAGACGGTGAGACGCGCACCAACATCCACACAAACTCACAGCCACTCTTTCTTCTCTTTCTCTGGTGGAGCTGAAGTGAGAATGCTGGGTTTTGTGTGTGTGTATATGTGTGTGTGTGTGTGTGTGTATGTGTGTGTGTGCTGGTGTGATTTATTAGTGAGCGATTGGAGCTGTATGTTAGTGTGTGATCTGTATTACTATGTGACTGAAACAGAATGAGTTCTGAGCCGAAGCAGCCTGCCCTTTAAATAAGACGGACGAGGGAGGAGGGATGTGGGATGGGGCAAAGAGCGATACAGTGACATGGAAAGGGAGATGGAGAGAGAGAGAGAAAGCAGTTAGAGAGGGAGAGGGAGAGGGGGAGGTAGAGAGGGGTAACGGGGAGACGGCAGTGGGAGAGAGCAGGGGCAGTTAGGGAGAGAGAGGGAGAGAAGTGGAGAGTGAATCTGTCATTTCGGAAGCTGTATTGAATCGAGCTCTGCGTCGGGATGTGCTCTACATGCTGATGTTCCTGCCACACACACACACACACACACACACAGGCACAGCTTCGTCTTACGATGATGCGAGGCTGCCCCCTGCTGTCCGGCTTGGGGATACGTGCCCTTCTGTTACCATGACAACAGAAGAGAAAAGACGTGAGACAGGACTAATGTTGCCGCTAATGAATCTTTCTTTCAGATTTGCGTGTAATTACCGACACGTTTGTGTTGTTTATTCCAGAGCCGACCAAAACCAGCTGCGATAACCCGGGAACGCCGCGCTACGGCTCCCTGAACCGCACGTTTGGCTTCAAGGTAAAAACAGCAGCACGCGAAAGGAAACCCGCAACTGCCTGCCGGACCACTAACTGTCACTGAGACTTCTGAAAAAGGCTTGAAGTTTAAGTCTTGAAAACTTAGGACTTTTCATTATAAGTATCAGTTAAGGACTTTTGGGTAACTCTGCTCGACAAACAAACCAACACCGACAAAAACGAAATCTTGACAGAGATCAAATTTAAGGCCCTTAAATTCCACGGTGGTTCCGACTTTTATAACATCGTGTTTCAGACATCATTTTCGTTCCATACTTATGTGTAAAAAGTTATCAGTCCCCCGCCCTGAAAGTGAGTTCTAAAAGTCCTTGTTCTGTGTCGAATCCATTCTGAAGATCAGCCAAAGCTAATATTAGGCTTCAGCTCTCCGAGTCGAGTCAGTGCCGTGTCCTGGCAACTAACCTTAATTCAACTAAACCCCCTCACCACCAACAGTTTGATTGGGTCAAACTGTTGGAGCTGTTAAGTAATAATTTAATATTTTACTGTAGTCTGTCCTACAGAGGTGAAAACCAGTAAACATCACATGAAAAGACCTTGATTACCTTTAGCTTGAGTCTCATTTCGATGACCTCCACTCCTTTCAGAAAGGAGACTCACCGTGACCTCACGTCTTGGACGAGAACGACCCCGGACTGTGCATTTAGCAAAAATTTTATTTGGACACGGTTGTTTTTTAGGCATTTGTCAGGACTTCTATCTTCCTGTATTTTACTTTTTTGCATCTCCACAGGTGGGGAGCGTGGTGTCTTTTCAGTGCCAGCCGGGACATTTGATCCAGGGGTCTTCCTCCAGAACCTGCCAGCCTGATCTGACGTGGAGCGGAACGCAGCCTGAGTGCATACGTAGGAAACGCACGCCTCATCTACGCGTTAGCTCATATCGCATCCCTGCTCTGCCTGTCAGACTCTGACTCTAGCGTGCAAAATATCCTTTCTTCCACCATCCAGCCCACGCCTGCAAGCAGCCGGAGAGCCCACTCCATGTGGACGTGGTGGGGATGGATCTGCCCGGTTTTGGCTACACCTTGGTGTACAGCTGTCAGCATGGCTACTTTCTGGCAGGGGGTTCTGAACACAGGGTCTGCAAGAGCGACGGGACGTGGACGGGAAAGATGCCTATATGTCGAGGTGAAAAATCCCGTTTTTATGTCTATGCAGAGGGTTTGAAGAGTGTTTCCTCTTCCTGTGCCGGACCATCTGGTGGCTGGTCACAACTCTGGCAGTGCTGATAAAATAGATAACACAATATTATAGTTCATTAGTTTCACCTGGCTGGGTCCCAACAGGTGAGGTAAAAGGACGCATGGATGCATCCTTGTCCAGGACGTCTTAAACCCTGAGATCATCTCCAACTTACTAAAAATACTCTCCAACTGGTCAAATTCTGCAGCTTCTGTTTGTTTTTCTTTGCATGAGATATTTGAAATATGAACAGATGAAGTTTGATGAAGGAAAACTGCAAACTTCAGCATGGCAGAAATATTCCACCAAGACCAACACCATTGTTTTCCTTCCCCTGAGGTATCCTTTAATATTTGAGCAATCTCTGATCCAATTTGAGACTCAAGCACAAATACTGAATCTCCCATGCTTGTCCTGGCTTGCCGACAACAATGGCTGCATCTTAAGGCGATGTTCGGAAGCCGTCCTGAATGGTCAAACTGAAAGTGTCTTCAAGCTACTTTTAAACAGATTAGAATGGTTTGGTCATGAACTCAATCTGCGTTACCTTGCCTACAAATCAGCAGTAAAACGAGTTTATTTGGTGGGGCAACCTCTGTACGTATGTGTCTAACGCTAGGTGCTAATTTGGTAACACGAGGTGCATTAGCTCAGCAAATAGCTAGTCTCTTTGGACATTGAAGTATGCTTCGATGGTGTCAGCCTACACTTGAGCTTTACTTTGCTAACTGGACATTATCCTTCATTCTCTGTTTGCCTTGTGTCTGCAGCTGGAGAGAAGAAGAAACCAGCAAAGCCAGCAACGGGAACTCCCAGTCCCAAACTAAACGGTCCGTCCTCAAAATCTTTCTTGTTCCAGGCTCACACTGCACTGTCATTCCTCATCTTTTCTTGACTTTTCTTGTTGATTCCATTCCGGTCCTGTTTGTTCTTGTCCGCTGTAGTTTAATGACTTCTTGCTCGACTCCTTTGCACTCTACTTCGCTGCATTGTTTTCTTATTTGTTTTAGTTTTCTACTCTTTTCCATTGTAAATACTTTCTTTTTCCTATGGTACACACAAAAAGGGAAGCACATAATGTGATGTTCTGCTGTGTTCTGTTCTCCGTTTTTCCGACCTGTTTTGTTGTGATTTTTCTTCTCCTTTCTGATTTAATAACTCCTTTCTTTTTGCCACACATGAAAGAGTTCCTATAGATACCGTATAAATAGCCGCCATCAAAGCTGCAAGTCCAGGCTTTCAGTCTAAAAGACATTTATCAAGTCTAATACCTATGGATATTAGTTTATCATTGCACAAACGTACACAACAAGAAAATAAAACATGTTACGTGTACACAACAAAACGATAAGCAGTGTATTTCCAATGTTCTGCATCTTTAAAGTCTAGCACTCGACTGTCTTTTTAGTTCTGCTCCGTCAGATTCTTTTGTTCTGTCCAAAAGTGTTCTATTCTGTTCTGTAGTTCCAGATGATGTCTTTGCTCCAAACTACATCTGGAAAGGTTCCTATAATTACCGTGGGAGGAAGCAGCCGATGACACTGAGCATCACCAGCTTCAACTCTACGACAGGGAGAGTCAACGTTTCCCTTAGCAACACCAACATGGACCTGCTCCTCTCAGGCATGTGCTATAGATAATTATAGCCTCCATGTAGTGTGTGTGTGTGTGTGTGTGTGTGTGTGTGTGTGTGTGTGTGTGTGTGTGTGTGTGTGTGTGTGTGTGTGTGTGTGTGTGTGTGTGTGTGTGTGTGTGTGTGTGTACAGGAAATGTCTTGGTCACAATGGATGTCATGATTAAACTGGTGGAAATACACTGAATTCTTTCCCCCAATATAAATCATCTTATCAAGACATGATGTAAATTTAGAATGTAGGTCGTCTAAACAGTTCTAGACAATGACATGTCTATTATCTATATATTCGTTGCTGGACAAGAGACGAGCTATATAACCTTCCTATTAAATTCAAGCAATTTAAGTGATGCCAGCGACCTAATCCATGTGATCCAAGGTCTTTGAGGACCTTTTATGTGTAACCCTGGATACAAAGTGATTTGGATGGATATTAACCGTATAATCACAGTAGCAGCTTTGGCGACACAATGCAAACATGAAGCTTTGCTAGCACCTTCATCTCTGAGAGAACTGAATTAAGGTTTGTCCAGTTTGCCCATCTGACAATATGAATTACCTTTCCAAACAATAGTCAGTAATATAACTAAATACATGTAAATAGCCTGGAAATTTACAGTGATGAGTCTTTCTAAGATAGCTAGACCTGACTTGGTCCTAACACCCTGGACCCGCATTTTTAAATGGACCGTCATCAAAGACCTGACCTCCAATTACTTTGCAGTTTCTTTGAGGAAATGCAGATTAATATATAATATACACATCTGCTGCACCTCTCTGCATAATTTATTTCCTAATGGTGTCTGTATTTTAATACTTTCCTGGAGCTACGATCTCTGTTTTCAACATTGCTTAATATTCCCCAAACTCACCGGTGCACATGTTCAGACGCAGACCTCCCAGGGCTCTACAACAGCGTCAGCAGGGGGTTAAGACCCGATTAAAGCGTAAATCCTGTTGAAGCTAGAATTGGTTCCTGGAGTGGTAGAGAGCACAAACATGATATCACAATGGCGTGCGGCTATCTGATTTTAGCATTCATCTTCTGGCTTAAAGGAGCAGCTTTAGATCATTAACTGTTAAAGCGGCGCTCACACAGGAACCAAAAGGCCAGAGCCGGCGTTGTTATACTCAAATTCTATTTTCAGTTTTTGCTTTAAATGCCAAAATGTAGATGGCGGTGATTTCGGGTGAATGTGTGACGTGCGATGCTGGAGATGCATTCGGCAGAGCTTTGCATAAAGACCGGAGGCATGAAGACACAGCTGGTTCGGCGTATGTCATTTATTTAACTGTACATGATCAGAAAAGTTAAAGCGAGGATTTGAGATATTACTGGGAGGTATAGCACATATTGACTCGACACCTACCGTCAGCATTGTGCCGTCTCACTGTTTTTAATCAGCATTTATTTTACCACTCAGCTGCATTCAGATTGCTTTTTATGTTTATCTAATGTAATCCATGGCTCCGTTTCTCTCTGTCACATGTCGTCTGTAGGAGTTTATAAGGCTACTGAGGCCAGGCTTTTACTGCTGATGTATCAGGTGAACTATGTGAACCAGGAAAACCAGCCCAAAGACTCGTCTGTCTCTCCGGCCAAGATCATAGAAGACTCCTGGACCATGGATGGATTTGTGAGTTTCATTAGAAGCAGAACAATTAGCCTAATTAGATTAAGTTTGATTCACATGAACTGAGAATGTTCACTGCTTATTATGTGGTCTAATTAAACCGGTAGATACGTTTCCATTTGTTATCCTAACGAACAAAAAGCAAAAAAACATTCCAATTGTCTCAATTGTGACAACCTAATTAAATATAGTGGGATTATTTCCTACATTTGTCATGTCGTCCTCCTCTTCTTTCTCATCCTCCTCTTCTCTCCAGGTATCTGCAGAGCCTGATGGGTCTAGTTACGTATTCCAGGGCTTCATTCAGGGAAAGGACTATGGACAGTTTGGACTGCAAAGACTGGGTAATTCTCTCTTAGGTTGTGCAACAGCACAGAATGAGGAATGTGTTCTCAATAAGGCAGTTTGGATTCTGAACAATCTGAGAAATGCCATGAACTCTAGCAAGAAAATTGTGAATGGAGAACGGCGTCAAGGTTCTTCCCTTTGTCAATAACAATGACATTATTGGTCATGATGTCTTCTCACAGTTGACAATACAGCATCTCTGCTGGATGAAATTATTCTTTAGATTATTGATAAAGTTAAAGCATTAATTAGTCATCTTTGTGCAGTCAAGCTGTGTGGACAACAATCGTCTTTGCCTCCAACAGGTTTGAATATGTCGGAGAGTCAGAACTCGCCACCCCCTCAGCTTGGTACCAACAGCAGTTCTGTGGCCATCGCTATTCTGGTGCCATTCTTCGCTCTAATATTCACCGGCTTTGGCTTCTATCTCTACAAACAAAGGTACGTACTGAAAAGAGGCTTAAATCATCCAATTTAAGGGTAGCTCCATTAAATTTAAGCAACGAAAATTAATACATTTTTGTCACAGCATGGTTAAGTCCTCTGTTTTACAGACAAAGACATATTTAACTTTTGAAGAAGGCGTCTGATTGATAAAAATGGTAACTGCCTCAGCAGTTCGGTTGAGGTGCTAAGAGACATCCCAATCGTTGTCTATTGCGAACTGCGCTGGAAAAAGACTTCTGTTTAGGAGGTGTTAAATTGGATTTTTCAAAGATATGATTTAAGCACAATTGACTGGTGTTTGCATTGTTAACGAATGCAAATAACTTCTGTTCTGCTGTTAATATCTCCAAAAAGGCTTGCTAGAGGAATTAGTTTTGGATGGGCTGATTAGACTCTCACTAGGCTTCCCAAAAAGCACAACGCTTTCCCCTAATCCTTCTTAAAGCTTGTTTATTATGCCTCTACTCCCAAGACTGAATTCACTGTGTTCTACTGGCTACTCAGTTACGTTACTACTACCAGATGATTAGAAAACATTAGAATAACTTTATCACTCTAACCATGTTCTTATATTTGCTTTTGCTGCTATTTGTCTTCACAGAACCACACCAAAAACACAGTACACCGGCTGCTCGGTCCACGAAAACAACAACGGCCAAGCTGCCTTTGAGAACCCAATGTACAACACCAACGCCAAGGCTGTGGAGGGGAAGGCTGTTAGATTTGATCCCAATCTAAATACTGTCTGCACCATGGTCTGAGAATTGATTATCCACACTTGAACCTATTGACTGAGATATCTAATGGGACCACACTAGGTGCAAGGCCGAGGGAGCGGAAACCTCAACGTCGTCAGCAACATGGTCTTTTTCATCGATCCTTCAGTCACGGTCAAGGAACCTAATCTTGCCAAGCTCGACAAGAAAATGTCCACTTGAAATGAAACCCTTTCACTCGCAGCGTTTTTTGTATCCACTAATCAGATTTATCAACACCTTTGATAAAAGCAACACAGCCAGTGTTGACCCATGGCGAGACATCAAATGAGAGAGAAGTTATGCAACCCCAAGGAACACTATAACGACTATTATCCGTCTATGTCCTGGAGTCTCAACTGGTCACGGTGGTTTTCATTTGAAGCCAGACACAACCCGTACACTTCGGCATCTTCCTTAACCCCACGCATTGCCTCAAATACCAGAGGTAACGATTAAGCCATGACCTGCTTGTTCGATCTTGACGTGTCACCGTAACCCGATGCCGAATTTCTTATTGCACGCAGACCTTTGGAGAGCAGGACCCACTCTGAGCTCTGTGATCATTTGTACTAGCCTGGAGAAAAGGAGAGTGATAGAAAGAGCACATTATCAGTGCTCAGGCCATGGTTATACATCATGGGGATAAATTGCACTAGAAAAACGCGTTGATTCAATTTGTGCCATGTTGTCTCTCCGGCTGTATCGAACAAATCCTTGCTGTGTGGATCACAGAGACGGAATGGTCACACGTCGTAATGTGTCCTTGAAGAGGATGTCAAAAAAGAGAAACCTCTTTCCAAGAATCTGGGCTCCAATCTGACAGTAAAAGGCACTGTCACCAGCAGGTCATCAGCGAACCAGACCGACTGGTTGGGAATAAGAGCCTATTTCTAAAATGACCACGGAATACGATCAAGAAACCACAGGACAACCTCGTGTCTCCATGACAAGCAGAGGATGGCATTACTAGTTTCTTGTCTTTTTTTTTCTATCAAAATTGAATCTACAACAGCTAAACTGGCAGACGGTAGCAAAAGTTGTTCTTAAAAGAGACTCAGTTCTCAAGCAAAGGGTATGGGCAGCCCTGGAGATGAAGTTATAATCCTAAATGAACTGGGATTAGAGCGAAGCAAAACCAAACGGAGTCTAAAGGGGAGCCACCGCTGAAAGGACAGATGAGGAGAGGACTCATCGAATTGATAAACTGCTTCTTTCCGATGGATAACAGAGGAGGGCAGGGGAATCGGGGGTAGGGGGACAAACTGAACTTGAAGTAGAGAGATTCATCAGGAGAAAAGATGAGATTTTCAAATTATAGTGCAAGCCAATCAGAGCCTGTCTAACCTGAAATCAACCACAGAGAGAGGTCAGCCTTCCTTCTATGTAATACATCGGATGAGACAGAATACGGCCTCAATGAAAGATGTTCCTGATCCTGTGAATTCAAATAGATATATGTTGAAACAAAAGCTGAATGTATACAGAGGACTCTGGTGGACTTACAAAGAAGAGACTTTGAGAAACAGAGAAAGCTCTGGCACTAAAGCACATTTTACAGGAAGGCCATCCATGGAGGGATGGACTAACATTGACAGATAGAAAGAATTACCACTGGTACATATTCCATGGAAGTCCCAGACAAACAGAGCAGACAGATGGAATTGAGACAAACAGAAAGACAGACAAGGAGATAGACAAGTTCGAGAAAGACTGTCAGAGTCTTAAGACTGTTATGGACCATCTTCCGTTGTTGAAGTCCCATGGAGATAAAATCTTCAACGCAGATTAACAGGTTTTATTGACACAGACAGAGGCTGACAGACAGGAAACAGACGTGACGATAGATGGGCTAAAAGAAAGACAAACAGGGTTGTAACCCTACGATTGTGGACTCGGTTCCACTGTAATTCTGCACTCTGCGAGTGCTTATCTTCTTTCTTTGTTATTGCTACAGAATCTTCTGATCTGTAAATCTATTGCATATATATTCGGGAGCATTCACCACCTATATTTTTGTGCTATATATTTACCACAGGGAGGGGCTGAAGGGGAAAGATGGATTATAGCAGAGTTTTTAGAAAATAAATACCAGAACAAACGATATTTAAAAAATATGTGTTGTTCACTGAAGTCACAGTCAGAAATCTGTTCGGTTTTTTTTCGTCACATGGAATTGGTTTATTTTTAAGTTTTGGCGTGACGTGAAATTTCTATCGGCATCGCTGTCTTTCCCCACAGATGCAATCAAAAGTGTCAGTGGTATTGTTGTTGTCATTATTGTCGAGATGATGCACGGTACGCAGGCAAACAATCACAACGTTAATGGTAAATGTTTCATCAATTGTCACAAATGAGCATCTTTGGCTTCCACTTCCTGTCCCCCTCAAGACGACTGTTGGCCCTTAAACATGACATTTTACTGACCTGTCTTTATTGGGAATAACAACCACAACTTGTGATGTGATTTGCACATCAGAAATCTACATAAACGTCACTTTGATGTCAGCAAACTCAGAGTTGGATTCACTTGTTTGATTACCCATGGCCAAACTCTCATCTAGCTCTGACTTCAGTTGGCGTTCATGTTTCCTTCGTGTCTCATAAGGATGGTAAAAATATATGGTGGTGACAAGGGTGATAATTGTTGAACTAATGTACGTATAAGATGTTTCCACTCATGAGGAGCGTTCGTTTTTCCAGTTCTTGTTTGTGATTTTATACCGAGGATTTAATGGTAAAAGGGATAACGTTTATTTTGAAAGAGCGTCTTTCAGATTCTCATTCAGCTTGTTTGCCAGTCCAATCTAATTTGGCTGCAACGCTACAACTTTTAACCTTGTTTGCTAAAAGAAATCTCAAAGAACAAGATGTATAAATCTTAAAACATCACCACCACACCCAATCTTTTCCACCACTGAATCTCACTTCTAAAGATTTGCTTGGCATCGCAAAATCGATAACGAAATGTCCAACATCCCATAGATTCTGTTTCAGGGTTCTTCTTTTCAATTTGCCCTCGTACATAAACCCACTTCAATTATAAAGAGGCGTACGCTCTGAGCAGGCCTTTGATTTTGGTTTATTAGTGTACAACCTTCGGCACTTCCTCGTTATCACGCACGCTAGATTTTAGGGAACGTGTTTTGCGTATGTGTGCTGCATTTCAACAGCTCAAGAAGCAGCGAGGCTATGAGATGAGCTCAATGTTCTTCAAATTCCAAGTTGACAGCTTACAGAATCTAAAAGACACAACATCGGCCAGCGATCAATGCATCCCGTTGCTACGGCTCGCTTTTATTTCATTACGATGTAACCTTACAGTCATTGTTCCTCGGCTGGTCGCTGTGTTTTTTTTTTTTTCATCTGTCGCCAATTACATTCCATGGAGCCGGCAGCTCTCTCTGTATTTAGCCAGCGAAGGCTGTTGCACACATTGTTGGCCTTTCCATTGGTATCGTATGTCATCAATGAGCGTTGCTGAGGGGCGTTTGATTTCCGTGTGAAATCATGCATTACATCCAAACAGTAACGTCGCATTATAAACACTGTAGCCCGAAAAATGCACCGCATCCTTTAATTGGTCCCCATAAGAATACAGGAATACGTATATCTTTGAGAATGAACTGCTGTTTTTCAAGCTTCGCCGCCCATTAAAAAAGTTTTGTTTTGAAGAGTCTGGTTTAAAGGTTGAAAACTGAATTCAGTGAGTTCGGATCCCACATGTGATGAATACCAGTCGCTTTTAATGAGTCTGGGTGTCAACGTGACCAAAAAAAAAAACCCATCTACTTTATTTTGAAAAACCCCTGCTGTTGTGACCACAGGCGCCGACTTGCAACCAGCTGACAGAAAACTCCTTTTAAATCATTATTGGTTGGCTGCGACTTCCTTCGTTATCAATGCTGCGACTGCATCGCTTTTGGTGACACGGTTTCTTATTGCTTGTTTGGATTGATTGTTGCTGCTGTTGTTGTTGTTGCTGTTGTTGTTGTTTTTACGGTACGGATCTGACACAGTGCCTACCAAGAATCATGGGGACCCTCCCTGTCATCCAAAAACACACTCACACACACACACACGCTCTGTTAAACACACACTTCAACGCGAGCCCTCCCCCTTCATCAGAGGTCATTCTTTTCTAAGCTTCAGTCTATTTTGCCACAAGCTTTTCCTACTGACTGACCGCAATAAGACCCACGTGATTCGAAAGACTTCAAGTCGTTCCTGCCTGGGGAGGGGGGGGGGGAGCCATTGGGAATATTCACCGTTTGGAAAAAAAAAAGAAAAGACGAAATATAGAATAAAAAAGTGTTTTGTACAGAAATATATTTTTATGATGAAATTATTTGTAAAATGTATGAATCTATTATGTAAATTTTCAATGCAATGTAAGATTAAAAAAAGGCTAATTGCTTTTGTAAAACTTCCTGTGAGCTGTTTTTTTGTTGTCAACCTTTTCCTGCACGTCACAGCGCAAAAGCTGCCGATTATAAGTGTATAACGTCTCCCGGATTGTCAAGTCATGGAGAATTTTAAAGTTGCTTTCAAAGGAAAAAATAGTTTCAAAGTCAGGGAGAACCTTACGAGGGGGGAGGGAAGTACTGCAGGCACAAAGTATATAGAAACACGTAAAAATACGGTCTCGCTACCTCACCTTGAAATGAACTCCCTGAAATTCGTCTATTCATTCACAGAGGAAATCTCATCACTAGGAACGCAACATTATTCTGGCCGTGGCAGCCGTGATTGCTGGTCTGACTTTCCGGGACAGAAGCAGGTAATAGGAAAGCAAAATACTGAAATTTCATGTAGATGCCTGAGATTTTTTTTCATTTTTTATAGCTTGTCTGCAAGCATTCAGTGCGAACCCATCAATGAATGAATTATAGCACAACCGTGTCCACATTGTTGTGTGTTTACTGAGTTTCTGGGTCTATAGGAAGCCAAGATCCGGCTGACGGCCTCCCCAAAACCAGAGGCAGCCTGCGGAAACCGAAACGCCACCGATGATTTAGTGGCTTAGAACAAAATGTTCCTGCAATAAATAAATGGACTGACATCTGCATTAATCAGGTTTTTACATCATTACCACGGGATATTTGCATAAAAGCATCACCTCCTCCGAGAGACAACTACAACTCTGTGACCGCAACGGAACCGCAGTTGGTGACCAGAAGGGATTACATCCACAGTAATGGCTTGTAACTGTTCTCTAATGACACGATTCCACAATACCGGTGATTAAAGTGATTTATTAACATTCGATGGAGACATCTGCATCGTAATAAATCATAAAATGAGTCGCCAACAAATATCCAGGCCCAAATAAATCCAAAACAGATATATTTGACAAACTTAATTTGATTTTTCTTGCTATATTGACTTGAAATGCTTCAGTACTGAATATCAGTGTGTTCCAGAGACGCATCGGGATAATTACAAACCTACAAACCAAAGAGATTTCCAGCCCTGGACAGAAAAAAGACATCACTGCATGCTCAATTTGAACAACACCCAAAAAGTCGTGAATGCAAAATGTGCACACTTTAAATAAATTGTACGACTGCAGTGATTTTCAGAAAATATCATTAAAGTCCACTTCATAGCGAGGCTGAATACAGTATGTTTGTGTGTTTTTAGGCATTGAAGAATAAAAAAAGCCATTCCAGAAACACAATAATAACTACAGGTATGATCTTAACCACGAGATGACATCACTAGGAAGTTTAACCAACTGACCTCTGGGGCAGAAAAGCCACAATCTGGTTTGTGTTTGGGATGTAAACCAGCAGAAAATGCTGTTAGAGGTGAGGCACAGATGGCGCTTTACAAAAAAGCTATTTGCTGTTTTGTAAAGGTGTTTAAATGAACTTAATGGCGCCATCAACTCCGGTATTTAACAGGTAGAGCGGTGCTGGAAGAATGAGGCAATTACAGCTCGAGTTTCGTCATTAAAGGGAGCAGAAATATTAATGAAAGGCGTTTTCTACATTATTTATTTTAGGCGGCTGGAGCGTTAATGCGACGTGGGGGACAGGGAGGATTTATGAGCCGGTCAGGAATCCTTCCTTGACCTCCCTTCTCCAGAACATTCCCATTGTTTGCAGCAGATTGTATTAAACTGAAGTCGTTACCTGAAAGGATTTGGCGTCAGGAGGGACGAACGGGACCCGGGTGGAGATCAGGACATGATGCCCAGCCTTTTCCAAGGGGTTATGATGTCATCAGTGTGCGTCACAGCCAGTGGAAGGGAGGTGTGACAGCTGTACGTCACCTGAAGCTGACGACAGGTGTGAGGCATTTAGGGACACGTGGGGAAAGCAAAAGTGTGTTAAATGTGGCATTTAATGCTACTATGTAAATATGGCGTACAGAAAATAATCTAGTGATTCTGATTTACGATTCCTGATTGGTCTGTTTAATTGGACTCATGCCACATCACATAATAAGAGTGTTTCATACACAGATGGATGCTTCATTTTTCATGAGCATTCAATAACAGAATCTGTCTGAAGGCCCTAAAAATGCACCAGATCGACAATAACCGCAGCTTCTTCTTAAATAACTCTAAACTTCATACATTTATGATCAAATTTCAAACTTGCAGAGGCGCCATGCTTCACACTTAATGGTCAGAGTAGCCACGAGCAACATGGCTGTCTTTTGTCAGACCGGCCGGTCCGCTTTGAAGCCGTGCTGTGTGAACATTTACATTATTCAGCCGTCCCACGCAGACAAATTTGCACACAACAAGAAGCGGCATGAAAATGCACAAAGAGCAGCAAAGCTAAGTGCTCCGTGTCGGTGTTCCACTCACATGTCATCTGTTGTTATCCTGATTATACATCCAACAGGGAACGTCCTGTTCCACCAGTGGGACAGCCTGGGTCACCGCTTCATTGTTAGCATGTAGCCCACATGAGAGGAAATACATGCTAACATAGCACATGAATCACAAAGTACAAATTTTTTTGTACCTTGCAAAAATTAGCTGCATGATTCAGGTTCATCGTGGATTTGACTATAAACTTTGAGGTTAATTGTAATTTTTAGTTTTGAATCCTAATTCTAATGAGAATTAACTCTGACGTTTCTCATTTGTCTGTTAAAATGTAAAAAGTTTACTTTTTTTTTTTTTGGTATAAATGTCAGTTAAATCTACCTTCTTGAGGATGATCACAGAACGACAGGTTGAACTCTGACCTTCCCGACATGTTCGAGTCGAAACACTAAGATGGGTTGAATTCATGTCCAGCCTTTGAACAATGTGTGTGTGCGTGTGTGTGTGTGTGTGTGTGTGTGTGTGTGTGTGTGTGTGTGTGTGTGTGTGTGTGTGTGTGTGTGTGTGTGTGTACAGGAAATGTCTTGGTCACAATGGATGTCATGATTAAACTGGTGGAAATACACTGAATTCTTTCCCCCAATATAAATCATCTTATCAAGACATGATGTAAATTTAGAATGTAGGTCGTCTAAACAGTTCTAGACAATGACATGTCTATTATCTATATATTCTTTGCTGGACAAGAGACGAGCTATATAACCTTCCTATTAAATTCAAGCAATTTAAGTGATGCCAGCGACCTAATCCATGTGATTTTGTGTTTGAACTTCGATAATTTTTTTTGTTCCAAGGAGAGAAAATTTAGACCAGGTAAGTATAAAGGACATGAGAAAGAGGGAAAGGAAAGGAAAGGAAAGGAAAGGAAAGGAAAGGAAAGGAAAGGAAAGGAAAGGAAAGGAAAGGAAAGGAAAGGAAAGGAAAGGAAAGGAAAGGAAAGGAAAGGAAAGGAAAGGAAAGGAAAGGAAAGGAAAGGAAAGGAAAGGAAAGGAAAGGAAAGGAAAGGCCTAGCGTATTGGACAAGAATTTTTGAGGGCATGAATGGAGAAGAAAGCGAAGCAAAGTAGGGAGTGAGCGGAGAACGGAACAAAATGGAGAAAAGGAAGTGGGTGTGAAAATGAAAGGAAGAAATGAGCTCAGGAATAAAAGAAAAGACACAATAGAAGAGAAAAAACAAGAAACCCAAGACGAGTGAGAGAAGAAAGGAACGAGGACGAAGACGAGGAGACGGAATATTGATAGAACGAACGGATAAGGGATGAAAGCGTTCTTTCACCGAGTGATGAGGATGTTCTCACATCACACGCTACTTACCCAGGATTCATAGCGTGAGATGAGTTCCCAGCATCCCTTTCATCTCCACAACAACCAGGAGTGGTCTATCAGAAAAAAAAAAGGCCTGGGGAAGCAGACGCACAGTCACACATGTGTGCACATAAAACACACACACAGGTACGTTTCCACACACACACACACACACACACACACACACACACCCAGACATACACACAAACACACAAGAAAACACAACCTTTCCACACAAAACAGCTTCTTCTGATTCTAAACAAACTTGATAACTGCTCACACACACACACACAGATCACTACAAAGTGGGCCGCTGTCTCGCCACATCCACGCTGATCACAGACGCTGCTCATTGTCATGGCTGCCGTTTGATTTCTCGGTTGGGAAGGTTGCCTGAAGAGTGTGTCACTCGTACATGAGCGGGAAAAAAAGAAATGGACACATGTGTGGGGGGGAGGGGGGAAGCTTTTTTAGGGGGGGGGGGCTCAAGTAACAGTTTGAAATGTTTTTAATTTCTGGTGGAGAATTCAACTCTAAACTTTTTACAGTAATTCATTGATTCATCTGTGACGTCATGTTTTACATTTTTTAGTATTTGATCTTACTAGAAAGGAGGTAGGAGGTAGGAGGTAGGAGGTAGGAGGTAGGAGGTAGGCTCAGCTTAAATAGGTCAAGCATGCAGGTATAAGTTTTAAAAAACATAATGCATCTATCGATCATCTTTCTATCGATCCACTTTCGCCTGTTTCGCCTGATTGCTTGCCATTGTTCATCCATCTGTTTTCTGTCACCACTTATCCTGAGCAGTGTCTGGTGGGGGGGGGCAAGAGGTGGGGTTCAAACTGGACAAGTATCCAGTTCATCACGGACACACACACACACACACAGGAAGACAAACGACCAATCACGCCCACTTTCACACCTATGCACACCTTAGACGCCACTTCACCTCTGCCGCATGTTTTTAGTGGGGGGGGGGGCACGCAGAAACACAAGGAGAGAAAAGATGACAAAAGAAATTTTAGAAAAATATTAAAATGAAGAATCCAATTACACGATGAAACCTTCAGGGACCTGCAAAGCGCGTGGGAAATTTCGAACTTAAATCTACATTGAAGTGTGTCGACATGAAGAAAGATATCATCCTGATGTCTCCATGTGGATAAAGGTCACGTAATCCGTGTTGTACCACTTCAGACACCCACTGATAACACGTCCTGTCTTGTTTGTTTATTCGGCACAGTCGCCAGGCAACCAGCTGAGTCTCTGGGATGTCACCGGTCTTGAGGAGCGGTCCTAGAATTAGACGCCGAAGAAATAAGTGACCGTAGTTTAAATTACAAGTGAAAATCTATGCGGGTGAATGAATAAATAAGGTCGACTAGCATTTGCACAGACAGCAGAAACCAATTTCCTGTTGTCTTAATTTTCTTTGTGAGGGGACAGATTTCCCGTGTGTGTGTGTGTGTGTGTGTTTGCAGATTGTAACTACACTCATGGCTGCCCCAGCAAAAGCACATCAGATGTCTCTCGATCTCTGCTCATCTGTTCCTTTGGCCCTCCCTCGCACCTTTCCTCCATGATTACCCATCTCTGCAGCATCACGGCGACAAGTGCTACTCTATCCACATCCATCTTTTCATCTTGACACACACAAACACACACACACACACATATACACACATATCGGAGGAGGAGAAAAAAAAAAACATATTTAAGGGAAAGGACAGGAAGGAAAGAGAAATAACAGAATGAGCTGTGGAGTAAAAAAGAATAAACACACAGGGGAGAAGCGAGGATGAGGGCGGGAGGAGAGGGATGAAGGAAAGGATGGGAGAGGAGGTGAGGAGTGGAACACGGACACGCAATGTGGGCCCGTCACATCCGGATGAAGCCTCGGATGAACGAAAGAGCAGCAAATGAAATCAAGACTGTCTGTTAGTCTGCTTTAAAGAAACAACAAAGCTTTGACTGCATGCAGGCTTACTCCATTCTATGTAGGTTGTTTTTATTTAAAATATAAGTAATATTGAAATAGTAATAATAATATAATAATCATATAGTAATAAAATTAGCACATTTACACACATGGTTGAAAGTATTGAAACTGGAAGTCGAAGACAATGACTTCCAGATCCATGTTATCGAGAGCCAAACAAAAAGTGGAGGGAGGAGGAGACTTAGAGGTGAATTCTTCTCCTGGGTTTGTGTGTTTGTGTGTGTGTGTGTGTGTGTGTGTGTGTGTGTGTGTGTGTGTGTATTTGTGTGTGTGTGTTGGTGTCAGATCGCCGCCGGGATCAATGGTTGACAAGTCAAATGAGCTTTATGTCCACTCTGGGCTCTTTCCTCGTCACTCTCGCTCAACTCGCTGTCTCAGCTTTGCCGGAGATAATTGATATATTATCATCCAATGACCTTGTGTCGCAGGTGAGTCCCCTCCAATTAGAAACCAAGGCTGTTTCCTAGTTGTGCCTGCGGGGGGGGGGGGTTCTAGATGCATGCAAACACACAAGCAGGACTCGCGTGATGGGTTTGTCATTCATTAAGACGAGTGTCAACGAGGAACCGGGTCTGTCGGAACCAACGGGTCAGAGGTCAACGCGTCCAAGTCCATCTGAGGTCGACCCCTGAGGATGGTCGAAGGACATCTATCGAACTTTTCAACCCACTCAATCACAAAGAGACAGAGGGAGGGAGGCTGCAGAGCCTCAGAGGGAGTTAGAAAGATGGAGCGAGACAGACGGAGAGTGACGGAGACGGAGGATGATACCAAGAGACAGATTGAAAGAGGTTAAAGATTCAGATAGACGGTGAGAGAGCGGGGCAAAGAGGGAGAGATGAGATAAATTAAAAAGAGGAGTGTGGGAGATTGGCAAAGGGGGAGTTCTTAGTGTGTGTGGGGGGAGTGCTTAAATCACATGGAGGAGGGAGGAAGGGAAAGAGGGATGGAGGGATGGAGGCAGTCAGCAAGGACAGGGATCAGAAAAGAAGGAGAAGATGTGGGATTTCTGATGAAAATCAAATGGATGAAGGGAGAAAAAGAAGTGGAAAGAAGCAAAGAGCAAACAGAGAGAGGGATGAAGGGAAAAGGAAAGGAATGATGGGATATGTTGAGATACGCACAGAAACAAATGAAAAGGAAAAGAAAGGAAGAATAAATGAACAAAGGGACAAAAGATAGAGACAAAACAATGAAAGAGGATATAGGTATTTCTGTCAAGATAAAAGGTGAAGAGGACAAAAGGAAGAATTTAAATGAATCTATTTTCTTTCTATCTTTCCAGACATACGGCGCAGCTCGAAGTGTTTTACATTGAATCATTAAAAAACAAAACTTAACATATGGCAAGAACAAATAAAGACGCCAGCATAGACGGCAATACATTAAATCAAATTAGCAGAAGGAGTTTGCAAAAGACAGACTAATAAGTTAGAATAAAAGAATAAACACAAGACAAAAACAGGTTCTTTAAAAGCCTTCCTGTAAAAGTCTGCTTTAAACTCCTTTTTTTTTTTTTTCTTTACGACTTGTTTGATGTGTGCTCGACGGTTTCGGTGCATAACTCCCTTCCCTCCCTTCCCTTTGTTTGTGGAGTACTTTAAAAGACCGGCGCCAGAGGACCTCTGGGCTTTTTGTGATTAATAAGGTATTAAAAGGTCAGAGATGTATGAAGGTGCTATGTCATTGAGAGCTTTGTAGGTAATTAAAAGGACCTTATAATCAATTCTAAAAGAAATGAGCCAGTGCAGTTCGGCTAAATCAGGAGTGATGTGCTCCCTGTTGTTGGTCTGAGTTTAAAGACAACACAACTGCACACGTTCTATTTTCCAGTAAAGACTGCATTACAGTACTTTAACCCACCAGGAATCAAACAATGAAGCACATTGTTTTGTTGAAATTGGCCTCACATTACTAATTATGGGATTTAAAACATATATTCAAGTCGAAATGAAGCAGATTTTTGACTTTTTCGGTGAGCCAGGTTTCCAAATTCCAGTATTCCAACATGATCCTAATTTGGATTTAAAAAGTCTCTATTTGCCCACTGATTTATGAAAGTCAAACACGCCGAGTCAGTCGGGTTTGTTGGCTCAGTAGAGATGTGCAGTAGAGTATCATCTGCGTACAAGGAGAAGTTAGCATTATTCCTTAATTCATCGTCAATCGCTTCATCCGCTGTGGTCCTGGAACACATTAACCACGAGTAACAAGGGGTTACTGCATACAAAAGAAGACAGAAGGGGGCCTTTGGAATGACATCAAATTATCTTTCGGCGATATGAGATTGAAGAGAGTTGAAGACCAACCTGCTACTCTTGGCGAAGCGTGACACGGGCCCGTAAATACGACTACTACCTTTGTTACCCCTGAGTCCGCTCTAATTTGTTGCATCTTTCTGCGATGTGCATGGAATTGGGTTTCCTATGCAAATTGCATAGAACCCATTGTTCCCCTTGCATCACAGTTAAAAGAAAGAAAAGTGAAGGGACTGTCAAAAGGAACTTTACTTACAGGAACAGTGTGCTACGGTCTCCACGGAGATAGAAGGTGCAGTTGAAGACAAAAGGATCAGTAATGATTTTCGGTCATGGCGGCAGTGCGGAACACTGATTCCAGTGTATTTATGTGACACCACTGGGTCACCAAAGATTCATGAAGAAATAAGAGATTTTTATGGGCCGACGTGGTCTGGAATCGGTTTTTGTGTCTGACCTGTGATATTTGATATTCTCTCAACCTGTTGCCATTGTATTGAATCTTCAGCTGAAGACAAATTAGCATTTAAATGAGGCAAGTTATTTTCCTTTTACACCCGCTCTAAATTACTAACGCAATAGCTTTGATTGAGATGAGAGGAGGGGAGCTGGTGGCTTTTTTACTGTTATTGACCCATAAAATGTGGAGTGAACACGCTCTCTCTTTCTTCCAGCGTCAGACTCCATCACAGCCGAGAGCTGCTCGGCGGTCGACAGACAGAACCTCCGGAGTTTGCCGCCAAACAGCCTGACTGATGCAAGCTGTCTCGCCTAAAGGATGACGATGAGTTTCAGCTTCATCTCTGAGGCGTACGTATCACAGAGATTCTTTAATGGGCCTGTGAGCTCGGCAGGACTTCCACCTCCCCTAACAGCACACAAGATGATGCACTCTGAGGCTGGAAAAAAGCATCCTCTTACTCAAACTTGAAATTATTCTAGAGAAAGTTGCTATGCAGGAATGAAAACACAATCGCTGCTGAAAACAGTAATATGCTTTGAGTCACTAAATGTCGCCTCCACAGGATCGGAGCACCCCTGCTGCTGCGACCAACCTCTGCTCCACCACACAAGCTTTAATCAAAGTGCTGACGCAGTCATGCACGTATGAGATGTTGTCTGCCTGAGTGGTGCATGCATGAACCGCTTTGGGACCCCCCCCCCCTCCTCCAGCTGCACCGCTGGTTCACACCTGTGTCTTTTATCGTTCCTCTGACACCTTTAGCTTTACTGTTGTATAATCCCCGTGTGGGAGACGACAAAAAACAACGCAATAAACATTTCAAAAACAGTTTGAAGAAGACATAAAATACAGTTACATCCATATGTGATTGCACCTTTGAGGCTTTTCTTACATCCTAAACACTTAACTTCTCACATCAGTGGACATATTTATAATCTGCGTGTGGATGAAATAAAAAAATATTATTCATTATGTGACTGTCATGATTTAATTCACAAATTGAAAGCGGTGTTTCTTCAGAGCTGCACTTTTTGTGAAAAGGCAATTTATTCAAATAAAGGGTGAGGGTCAGCTGGGGGCTCCGGACCAGAGAACCCAAAGTGCCTGGTTAGTACCTCAGTACTGGCAATTGAAGAAGTGCGCACAGGGACACATTCCTTCTATCTGGGAGGTCATTTGGAAATGGATTACAGAGTAGCCTTCTCTTTAACCCTGACTGGAAGTGTTTTCTCTCTCTCTCTCTCTCGATTCCTCTCCTCCACACCCCTGACTGCGAAATTCCATCAAGGGTGATGGATGTTGATGGAGGCACACGGAATGGTGATTATGGATCATCGCTGAGTATTGAGGAAGGACAGAGGCAGACAGACAAACTGAAGCTGGAAGAGAGGGAGGCAATAATTGCTGGCTTTGAATGGTCAACGAAAGAAGCCTTCAGCTGTTTATAGATGGAGCTGTAGCACCGCCTAGTGGTGAAAAGTTGAACTGCTACATTTAAAGTTCAAGAAAAATCTCTTAAATTATTCACATTATGGCTGGGAAAACAAATGTCCACATAAATAATGAATTTGACATTGATTAATGTCAATTAACATTTGATATTTTTTCTACTCATAATTCACCAACAGCAGAGCCAGAATGGAGTCAACTCACAGGTTGAATATGATGTCTGGGCCTATGAGATAAGTGATATATACTGCATAAGATGAATATAAGATAAAATACAAAAACTATAAGATAAATATAAGATAAAACTCGGGCCTTGAAGTTAATAAAGTGAAAGAAAGAATTCCAGACAGATTGCAAAATGAGTTATTGAACTCACAGTGGAAAAAATACTCAGATTGGTAAATAAAAGAAGTTGAATTGAAGAACAACCTGATGAATACATTCAAGAGTAGAATAAAATGAAGTTTCATCAATATGTCAGAAAACATTGAAACGCAGTAAAAAAAAATGAATGTGGAAGAAGTATAAAATAGCCGAAATCCGAAATCTTCACCGAAGATGTTAAAGAAATCCATTAAACACAAGCATTAAAGCAAGAAGTGGTCTTAAAAAATTATGTGACATGAATGAGAGTTAGAAGAGAAGTGATTTAAAAGATGGTGGAAGGTTTCCCGGCTGGGTGTTTCAGAGTTGTGAAGCCCTGAGAGCAAAAACTCTGGTCACCTTTAGTCTGAAACTGGAACTGAGAAGCAGTTTGAAGAATCAGCCCGAGGTTCTCTTCCTGCTCTCTGGCTCACAGGGGGGCCAAAAACTCAGTAATTTAGCTAATGTATGTGACTCCAGTTTCCTGAGGGAAGGGAACGAGTACATCACTGGTAGGGGATCGACTGAAGCCTTTTAATCACGCCTGACAAGCAAATGGGAGAGGAATGCATCGGGGAAACATTCTGCCCTTCTGCTGCTCATAGATTTAAGATGGGGACATTTTATTCTTTCTTTCTTTTTTCTTGCATTTCTTTTCTTTGTGCAGCTTTTTTGACATAACATTCCGATAACAGAGAATTTTGTGTCTTTGGAGGTTAATTTTAAATGCAAAACTTTGGTCTGACTTTCAAATGTTAAGATGATCGATTAAAAATAAAAATCAAATCATGTGAATGAAATGTGCCAATAAAAATGTATTCAGAGAGGATTCAAAATTGATGTGGAAAAAGGTTAATCATATTTAGAGGCCATTGTAGTATTTAAAATATTAGAATACAGACGTTTGAGCATACAGCCTCACCTCCTCTGTTTGTACAGGAGTGTTCTCAGCTGCTGAGGGCAGATCACGACGTAAGATGGTTCTTTTCCGTACGGGTTCCTGAGGGCCCTCAATGACAGCAGAGTAAACAGGATGCAGGAGGAGGTGACGTCATCCCTGCACAGGGAGTAGAGCAACACATCTCTCAGCGATACGGCAAAGACACTTAGGTCATGGTAAAGGTAGTCTCATAAATATCCATCCGCAGATTTATGAGGTGATGTTCCACTGGGAAATTTGCCCACAGAGCACTTCTGGGATGATCGTGCAGAATTCATAGCTACTGTATATTACACATACGATACCCCGATGGTGGAGACGTCGGTGTCGCGCAGAAGTTCTTGTGCAAATAACAGGAGATGATTGACACAGCAGACACTCCCCTCGTAGGTCCAATTGCAAAGGGTCAAGGAGTGAGGCTGTAACACACAGAAGATGAGCAAACACTTAGAGATGCAAGCACTTTGTTCAGATTGAGGTCAGAACCGCTGGCCTGAACTCACAGACAGGAGAGTGTTGACCTTCCTGGGCTCAGTTTGATTAAAGTAGGTTCAGGTGTCATTGAGGGACAGCCAGCGTCTGCTTAAATGTTCCTGACGACTCAATTCAGACAATTTTGGTTTTGTATTACAAAGAATATTTAACAGATGTTACTGGAGAATTGCATATTAACAGTTAACTCTAACTCATATTAATGTGGTAAATTGCCACACAGATTCCACTGTAAACTTACAGCAAACATTTAATTTACAGAATGGTATTTAAAATAGCTGACAGAACATCAAATTATCAGGCGCAGAAACAACTACAGCTTTTTCTGACTAAACTAGAATTTTAAGAATTTTAAAATTTTAAATATTTTAAAAGTAGGTTCAGGTGTCAAGTAATGGTTTGAAATTAAGTATTTCAAATTAATTTGATTATTCTATTAGTTGATGAAAGTGCATTGTTGTAAAATAAATACCCAAACAATATTATCCCATTCAATCCTATCCTAATAAAAGGTAAATTTATTCTTCGGTAATCTTAACACTCATTGATTGGAAATAAATAAACTGACTAAATAAATTTATAAATAAAAACCTCATGGGAATAATCACTTTGATTTTTACAGTTTTAATCGTCTTATAAATCTATACTTTATTATTAACCATGTTCGCTTGTTGAGACCCCGTTACCTTGTATAAATTAGCAGTAGTGGTGGCCAGCCGTGATCGTATAGTGGTTAGTACTCTGCGTTGTGGCCGCAGCAACCCCGGTTCGAATCCGGGTCACGGCAGTCCTTTTAAATAAGGGCACGTGTGATAAATGTATACAGTAGTTCCACATGACTTATATCGCTTGAAGAAAATCAATATCTGTTTTTATGAAGCGATTCCTTTTTGTTCTTTCCGTATACAATAATGTAGTATAAATTAATTGGGTGAATTTACTCACACTTTTTAAATGTTTTTTTTTTTTTTTAATTGTAAATTAATTCCGGGTTATAACTGCGAAAGGCTAATACTTCATAAAATCTGGAACTGTTGTTAATTGGGGCTAAACAACGGTTCCGCTTTCAGGGACTCCGCGATGACTTCAAGTCTCGCGTGACTTCCACCCAAATCCCGTCCAAGAAGCCAACCAGGAAGTGAGTGGCGGAAATATAAATCCAGCTCTCTTTTTAAAATTAAATACCGATTCCCGCACCAGTCTGAGCAGCTTTTTTTAATGGAGAGGACAGTGGACACCTCCAACTATAAAAGGGAGGTTGTTTAGCAAAAAACGATGCGTCCTGCGAGCCGGAAGGGGATATAAAGTGGAGGGACTGGTAGCTGACCAATGATAAAGCTGAGGGTGTCCTGTCACTGACAGCCTGCCAGATTCAACACCGGTGAGTTGGACGTTAGCGCTGCTTTATGTGCTTCTTAAACTTCACAACAAATGAGACAAAACGAATCTGAATCCTTCTAGAATGGAAATGGCTGACTGTTGTCTCTCCTGTTGATCGTGTGAAACCAATCAATGATCAATCGTGACTAGCAAAACCGGAGAGAAGCAACTTCAGACTTAACGGACGTTATCCGGCTTCATGTCTCACCTGTGGACACACACATGGGTGTCATAGAAGCTGGGACACTCCGTGGATCATTAATAACATAGATTAGAATAATTTCCTGATCATTTTTTTGCCATTGATTTCAATTAAAAACAGTAGAAAAACGATATTAAAATTTTCAGTTCATAAAATAAATACCCTGCATGTATTGAGTAGATTAAATAAGGTAATGTCCAACAGTCACACATCAGTGTTTTATTTGGGTGCCTACATACTTTTGGACATGCTGTGTAATTAAATTCAATATTTAAATGATGGACTAAATGATTTCATTCTCAGCCTTCATGCATCCTGCTGGTTAACCCTCTGCCCTCCACCCCTCATTCGCAGACGTATGGCCTCACCCCACGACTAGCCGAGGGAGACGACGCGACGCCAAGCAGCATGTTCCTGAAAACATCCTTCACCACCCTGATTGTGGGGGTTTTTGTGGTTTATGTGCTCCATACCTGCTGGGTGATGTACGGGATAGTGTACACTAAACCCTGCGACAATCCCAAGGATGCAAACTGCATCACCCCCTTCCTGGCTGGGAACCCAAAACTACAGGTCTGTAGGAGGAGAGAGGGAGGGATGTATGGCATCATCAGTTTATCTGTTTTCCGTTAGGCTGAAGGAATCCATACATTCACACACAACCGGTGGACGATAATGTCTGACATCTATCTGTGTGTTTCCAGTTGAGCATCTACACTGTGCTGCGACCCAACGCAGAGGGAGGACACACGCTGATCTACAAAGAGGATAAATTTGACGTCAATAGCAAATTTGAGAAGTTAGTAATAAAATATCTTTGTAATAAATCTGGGAAATGCTTTTTCTCTCTTTTTAAGACAAAATGGAAATCAGTAAATGTCACCATCAATTGTTTCATGTCAGGATTCAGTAGTTTAAATAAATACAGGAGATGAAATATATATTTTTACCTATATAACCAATAGAAAAAATGTCTTCCCTTTCTCCTTTTTTTCATCCAGGACTGTAAACGTCTCCCTCCCCAAAAAAACGCGCAACAACGGAACTTTATACGCACTAATATTTGTCCACCAAGCTGACGTCAACCCGTGGCAGGATCCACGACAGGTTCATCTGACGGCTCAGCTCACCACATACATGGTCCCCAAGCAGCCTGAGATCTCTCTAATATCTGGAGAGGATCAGATGCAGGTACCAGAGTGTTTAAAAGAGATTTTAAAAATGCTTTCTGAAATGACAGTCAAGAGAATAAATTGTTTCCTTATGTTTTGCTGTTATTTTTGTATTCAAAATGTTTTTATTTGCTGCAAAATTTATATAGAAGAAAATCAGGTATCAATAAACTCTTTACTCACCCAGGGTCCAGAAAAAGCCCAGCAGAGGACGCGGCGCGACGGTAACCCCGCTGCAAAAGGCGGAGCTGGAAGCACTTCCGCTTCTGCGTCGGATCACCCGACTTCCCACTGGCGTTCCCGCCTGACGTTCAACGTGGTCGGTGACCACTTCCTGTTTGACAGGGAGTACCTGCCTGGAGACGTCCACAGATACCTCCGAGTGTAAGAGGGCGGGTGACACGAACACATGCCCGTTCTCTCGGAGTGTTGGGATCAGGGTGTTTGTTCTACTTGTTTCAGGTTTCAGAATGGGAAGAAGGTGGTTTATCTCCCTCTGCTGTTCGTGGATGAACTCAGCAACCGGGTCAAAGACCTCGTGGTAAACATTCATGCCTAAATAAATGTCATACGATGTGCTGTTATCACTTCTGAAGCTGATGTACTCTGTGTGTGTTTGAAGGAGATCAATAGCACCTCCACCGAGCTCCCACTCACCATCTCCTATGATTCCATCTCCCTGGGGAGACTCCGGTTCTGGATCCACATGCAAGATGCTGTTTACTCTTTGCAGCAGTTTGGTACGTTCATAACTGTTTTTTCTAAGTGGCCGGGTAGGGGGCGGAGCTCCTAACGCCGTGCGCTTTCCTGAATGTGATGCCAGGGTTCACGGAAAAGGATGCTGACGAGATTAAAGGCATCTTTGTGGACACCAACTTGTACTTCTTGGCTCTGACCTTTTTTGTGGCCGCTTTCCATGTGAGTGTTGATAAAAAGCATCGCAGTACATTAAATCTAAACACCACAGTCATCAAAGACGGGACTTGGGTGCATTTTATCTTAATTATGTTGCTTTTTTCCACTTATTTTCAGCTCCTCTTTGACTTCCTGGCGTTTAAGAACGACATCAGCTTCTGGAAGCAGAAGAAAAGCATGGTGGGAATGTCCAGCAAAGCCGGTAGGTAAAGCAGAGGACGGCGCGTACGCTGTGTAGATGTGTTGTGAATGTTGAGCAGAGCGCGTCCAGTCGTGTGACCATCAGCCCTTTAGAAAGCTGCTTTAAGCACGTGAATGGACGTGAATCCAGCTGTCAGCAGTGTGTTGAGCTCGATAAGCCGGCCGCTGAGGCGTCGCTATCCGCTTCCTGCTGCTCAGAACAGAGTAAGCGATGCTCTTGCGTGTTTGCCGACAGGCAGCGAGATAAGAAGCATCCATCGACAGAACGCAGTCGACCAATATTTCACCCGCAGCAGTGAGAGCGAGACGCTGCTATTTGATCCTGAATTGACTTCTGATTGTGCGGACCTTTATGCCGCCGCACGAATCGCCTCGACGACACCAGCTGACCTCTGGGTTCATGAGGAGAAAATACTATAAGAGTATCTGAAAGGGTTTGAGCAGGAAGTGCTATAAATTTGTGGAAAAGCTATCATCAGCTGAGAGGCTGAAGTCCTGCATCATTGTGTCTGTCTGTGTTCCAGTGCTCTGGAGATGCTTCAGCACCATCGTGATCTTCCTCTATCTGCTGGACGAGCAGACCAGCCTGCTGGTCCTCATACCGGCCGGCATCGGCTCCATAATTGAAGTAGGCAGCGAACACACAAAATAAATCCAGTCGTGATGATTAATGACTTATATTAATATTTTGTTTGTTTGTTTGTTTGTTTTTTGCAGGTATGGAAAGTGAAGAAAGCTTTTAAAATTCAGGTTTCTTGGAAATCGGGGAAACCATCATTCCTGGTGTGTATACAGTGTGCGTGCGTGTGTGTGTGTGTGTGTGTGTGTGTTACGAGTCGGTACTTTCAGTTCAGTATAAATCATACGTTGCTGACAGACGAGTTAATACAAGGCATATCAGGGCCATTTCCTCCTATGCTTCATTTATTCTCCTGCCGACATGAACTGAGCAGGAACTGCAGCTGCCTGTAACACATAGCCTTATTATGAATGTCGGTGCTACAATGTGGAGCACCTAATTGTCCATTTGGCTACGTTATGTACTTTTTTTTCCTTACAGTTTGGGAAATTGGATGAATCGGAGAGGAGGACCGAAGAATACGACACACTGGTGAGACGACGAACTTCCATGTGTGGATTAGCATCAGGTTAGCGATCCCGTCGGAACACTGATTATTTCACGTGTTTGTCTGCAGGCCATGAAGTACCTGTCATACCTCCTGTACCCATTGTGCATCGGAGGGGCTGTGTATGCGCTGATATTCCTCCGATACAAGAGGTGTGTGTGTGTGTGTGTGTGTGTGTAGCACAGCGTCCAACAGTTACGTAGCCGGTCTGCTAATCGTGTCATTCTCTCCTGGTTTCAGTTGGTACTCCTGGTTGATCAACAGTTTGGTTAACGGTGAGCCTTTCGTATGACCTCCTCTTCCTCCCGCCGGTATCTGATTGAAAAGCGTTTCTCACAGTTTTCTTGACCTTTCCAGGTGTTTACGCCTTCGGCTTCCTCTTCATGCTTCCTCAGCTGTTTGTCAACTATAAGGTCAGTCCTCGTGTTGGCGTTCCCTCGTTTCTCGGTATGCTTTAGAATGCGATAATGTGCTTTTCACAGGTTTGAAAGCATAACCCACTGCAGTGTTGTGTACTGACCTGCACAGACTGACTTTAGCAGTAGGGTCACATATAACTGGACTCCACGACGTGTGCCGCTGTCCCAGAAGCACAAGAAGCCTTCTGAGGATTCGGATTAGCGATATGTCTGTAGAATGAAGAATGAACACAACATAGTGGCAATTAAGCAATGCTTCATTAATGTTACATCACCTGATTTTATTATGTTTAAATCAACAGCTAAAATCTGTGGCCCACCTGCCCTGGAAAGCATTCATGTACAAGGTGAAAACACTACTCTGGTCTGAGTCATGTGATTGTTAAAAGATCTTTATCGTTTTTATTGTTTTTAACGGTCCATTGATCGATTGTTGCCAGGCGTTCAACACCTTCATCGACGACGTGTTCGCTTTCATCATCACCATGCCCACGTCTCACAGACTGGCCTGTTTCAGAGACGATGTGGTGTTCCTCATTTACCTCTATCAGAGATGGTAAGCTCAATCGTCTCAACAAGTTCCCTACAAAACACCCCTGAAAGTGTCCTAACCTCCCACTGTCTGCCCTCCCTTCCCAGGCTCTACCCGGTGGACAAAACTAGAGTGAATGAATACGGAGTCTCTTATGATGAAAAACCCAAAGGAAAGACTCACAAGGACTAAGAGAGGAGCGACCGGTCTCCAGCGGCGTCCGACAATCTCCCCTTGTGTCGCCCGAGCCAGATCAAACGCCTGGGGGAGAAAAGATGTCTGTCGGGTCAGTTTGGTGTTGGGGGACCAGGTGCATCAATATCCTCCTGCTTTTTGACTTTATCACCCTGTCCCACAGCGCAAACGACAAAGGGCAACACATTTTCCATCTTTTGCCATTGTTTTTTTTTGTGTGTGTTTCTGAAGAGGCAAAAAGGATAAGATATCCCTGACCTATTTCAAACCGATGCAACAACCAACTCTGAGGCTTCTCAGCCATAAATTTGGCTCATCCTCTTTTTCCAAACATCATGCCGACCTGTTAAAAACAGTCACATTCCTTCTGTGATGGAGCAGATTTGTTCTGTTCATTTTCTTTTGCTTTTTGTCCTTTTTTTTTCTGGCTTTTTTCCACGTAAACTCTAAAATATGAGATGTCCAGTTTGTAGTTATGGCTTGAAGTTTGGACTGAAGGATGTTTACAGGTTGAGTTTTAGTGATTTCAGGGAAACGGGCATTACTGACAAGACTGTGGGGTTGTGAGTTCAGTTAAACACGGAATGTGTGTATTTCTAGAAATTCTATGAAATGAAGCTACTGACGTTAAAATTAGGTCACCATCGCCATTTGGTGCCATTCCAAATTTTGGTTTTTTGAACGTTGTAACACATTGTTTTGTTGCCATGGATATTTGGATATAATGCTTAATTAATTACAATGCAATTGTTAAGATACTGACTTTTCTGACACTTAAACACAGTAGAACACCTCTGTCCATTCCATCCACACTAGTTTTGTAGTTTTACCTGCTGGAGTATTTTCTACATAACAGAGCCAAGAAATTATTAGTGCCAAATATGAGACTGATTCTTTAAACCAGAGTATTATTATTAATTATTACACCTGGATTTTTATTTTTTTTTGCAGTAGTTGTAATTTTATGTTTTTTGGGGTTTGTTTTTTTTTGCTGATGATCTGAAATTTAAAGACTTTGAATCAGCCTACAACTTCTTCACGTATATGGATATATTGGGTCTGTACAGCATGCCATCTGTTCCTGTGTAAATACAGCTGGGGAGATAATGCCTGGAAATGGTACTACAGTTCTTGTTACTGTGTTTCTGATTCAGAATAAATAAAATTTAAGTGACCATGTCATTTGCATTGAAAAGCACTGGATGTTTTTATTTCCACATACTATATTCATAACTTTCAATTTACCCACATACGCTTGATCATATTTATACATTATATTTATTTCTCCATAAATATATATTCATAGAGAGTTAAAAAATCGTTAAAATTTGTTCATATTAATTTTAATGTTATAACCAAATTTATAAAACTGGATCACTGAAGGAAAGTACAGAAATCAATGAAAACACTACTAAAAAGAAACTGCCGAGGGTTGATACGGATTACGTATATCGTCACTCTCCTTGCGTGATGACGCAAGTACGCAGCCCTGACGCACAGTATATTATTCAAGCTCCCGCCTTCTCTCTTTCCTTTTCCGCTCGTGAAAGCTAACTAGCCTAAAGGTGTTTGGTTCTTCAACCGAAGCTAAGGCCCTCAATCCGGCGACTAGCACCATCAAATTTAGGCATCCGACGCCAAAAATATAAAATCCATCATCTACAATGGCCTCCGTGTCCGAGCTCGCCTGTATTTATTCCGCTCTGATCCTCCACGACGATGAAGTTACCGTCACCGTAAGTGTCCCGGGGTTGCTCGTCAGTGCGTACGTGTGTAATAGACGGCTGGTAGTGTTTAGTTGTACTTAAATGATTAAACCGCATGATATAATGCTCCGGACAAACATGAATATCATTGTTTTGATAGTAAAATACTCAAAAACCTAATTACAGTATTTTTAATGCCCGTAATATCCCGTCATCTGGGTAAACGGCTAATGCTATGCCAGCTAGCAGCAAGCCACGTTCAGTCAGGCTGGATGGTGTCTGTTGACATTCTGTGTCGTATTTACATCTGTTGTTGTCACTAAATTCATGTCTAAAGCATTCAAACCAGAGTCATAAGGGGAGAGACGTCATTCCTTCATTGACAGATGTTAGCCAGCCGTTAACTAGGGATCTTTCACTCAGCATACTTTGTTTTATTATTCATTAATGACAGTGTTGTCATCATCAGGTGTGAAAGTAATGTGTGTCAACATGGTTCATGTTTGTGTTTCATTCGTCAGAAGTCTAGCTTTCTGTCGCTATTCTGTCTGTTATGATTAATGTGGATGCTGCACATCAGCGACCTTTGAGATGTGCAAGCCAAAGCTTTTATGACGTCATAACATCAGGAAGTAGTTTACATAAAAGGTCACAACAGTAATCACCGTGACAAAATAAATCATCACAACCTTTGCCCATTCCTAACTGTCTAAAGTCGGATTTTATTATGTGTCGTCTCAATAGATATTTACTGTAATAACTGGTTAGTTGTGTCGCTGAACAACTAGCCATTGCATTAATCTGTCAATTAATTAATGTGCTGTCTGAGCTGTTGTCATTGGGATGAAGCGGGTTCTCTAAAGATGGATGTTTGTGTCTGCAGGAGGACAAGCTGAACGCTCTGATTAAGGCTGCTGGAGTCACCGTGGAGCCCTTCTGGCCAAGCTTGTTTGCCAAGGTAAGAACAGAAATACACTACTTATGAAAGGCTTCTATCCCAAAAAGAATCACTTCATACACAGGATGTATCACGAAATATATTCTCTTGAAATTAAATGACTATAAAATAACCACACATCATGCTTACCAGAAACTGAAGAAGTTCTAGGAGTCATCACTGTTCTTTACTAGTGAAATTTTTTTTTTCACAAAATACATAAAATATTGATATGAGGCCTTTTTGCCAGTGAGGTAGTCTTTTTTGCTGAATTGTGTGTAAATTTCTGAAATATTTAAAGCAGATTAAATAGTAACTGATTTGTGTGATGGAGTCCTGTTTGTGAAGTGAAATCAAAATGATCTAAACAAACAAAACTGTTCTGTATAGAGGGTGTGGTTTAAAAAAAAATAAGGGAGCATAATTGTCTGTCACGATGCAAGAGTTGTTTCAAATTTGTGTCGGTGAACAAGCTTGAGTTGCAGGTTAGACTCTTGTTTTACGTGAGATCAGTGTGTTCCTCACCAAAACCGTTCCAGCGCGTTGAAGTCTGACTCCGAACTGTCTCTTCTCAGGCTCTCACCAGCATTGACATCGGCAGCCTGATCTGTAACGTCGGGGCCGGGGGTGGAGCTCCAGCTGGACCTGCTGCTGCTAGCGGTGCCCCTGCTGCTGACGCTCCAGGTACCTGGACAGCTTATCTTAAGAATCAAATACTCCACAGGCTTTAATTCATGTTAATGTCATGGCAACACCAAAATATAATTTACCTGTGTGTGATTTCCTTGTTTTGTGCTGTCCTTGTCTATTTCCATTCATTATGTTCCTGTTTGGTATTTTTGTGTTCAGCTGAGGTGAATTTTCTGAACGCCTACATCTTTCAGCTTTATTTTAACCATCCCTTTATTTCTTTCCCCCTACAGCCAAGGAGGAGGAGAAGAAGGAAGAAGAGAAGAAGGAAGAGTCCGAGGAGTCCGACGACATGGGCTTCGGTCTCTTTGATTAAAACAGATGTTTTTTTTAAAAAACACAATAAAACTACAAAAATGACTGCCTTCGCCCATTTGATTTTTATGCACTGCAAAGTATTGAACATTATATAATTCTCTTTTCAATGATAAAACTCTTTCCAATAAGATGTTTTATGGCCTGGAGTTTGGCTGACATAGTTCTTTTTAACTGTTTAGAATTCATTTCTGTGAGAAGACACAAATACATGGGTGTTATTTACAGGCATGATAAAACTGAAGGTTGTGTCTTCGTTTTTTTAACAGTACATTGAATAAAGGTGAAGTCCTTAATTATTTCAAATAAAAAGTATCGGTTGAGCATTTATAAGAAAGCTGTGTAGCCTGCACCAGCGGACTAGCTAGCATGCTACCATCAAGTTGTCCCTTATGACGTAGCCACGTAAATTGCGTCGCGTTCTGGCGTAACCTCACTGTTCGCACGTATTTTATCTTGGAACATATACGAGAGACATTAGTGGCGGGTAAATGAAAATTAAAGCATTCTTAACGGGTTTTTAATACTTTCTTTACCGTATCGAACCAGAGGACTTGAGACAGTCGCATTAACGGCACAAGCAGGTGTTTTACGGCAGTTCACCCGAGGACGGCAAACGTGCATTTACGACATTAATTTACATTTACGGCATCTCGCCCTAGCATCGAAATGGGTCATTTATGTCTCATCCAAAGATGAAATACTTTATCTAAAGACGTTAAAAGGAATTGTTACGTGAAAACATTGGCGTTGCTCTTAAGGAACTCTATTCAATTAAATATATTAGTTTGATGATGCTGACCCTTCAAAAAAGTTAAATCACTTAGCACACAAACACAAGTGTCCTGCATACAAATCAAATTACATCAGAACATTTACAGTCCAACAATTCTATTAATTAATATTTGAAACATCCTTCAACTGATGTTGAAGTGCATTAATATTCTGCAAATTCAAGAAAAACAAATCCTATTTATATTTTTTGGTGAAAAGAGCATGAGATTTTAGAACAGAGATACACTCACAAATTCTTTGAAAGATGACAGTGTTTTATTTGCTTGGTTTAGCAACTGTAGTGTGGCTCCTTCCTGAGAATACGGCTCCCCTCGGGAGAGAGCGGGAATGGTGGAATGGAGATGATCACAGAGTGGGAAGAGAGGGAGGAAGGGGGGATAAATAAGATGTAGAAAGACACGAGGAAAGATGTAGAAGAGTGTCCAGAACTCTGGACATGATGACTGAAAAGCGAACAACTGCTTAAACTGCGTTCTGTAAACGAGAACAAACAGAATGGAAGGAAGCCACAACACAATTTGGTCTCAATGCACAAAAGCAATTGATAAATGACCCATGAGGAATTCCACTTCTTTGAAGACACTAAAAAAATTTCAGGAGTTGCTGCTTAAAAAAAACATTTATCAAGCCAAGTGCAGTTCATTTGGCACAGATGTAGCACCTTCATTCCTCCACCTGTCGCCCCATCCCTCTCCTCCATTCACAAACAATCCCTGCCTCATAACTGCGTTACAAATATAGCTTCTTCGTATATTTACTACATAAGTCAACTAAAAAAAGTGGCCTGTGACATTTAGTGTGCTTTATATATTTAAATTGTCATCTCTCGATGCCTGAGATGGAGAACTAGAGAAGAGAAACAGGTGAAAATATGACATTTATGAGGATATAAATCAATAATTGCAGACGGAATAACTGACGAGGATATTGTAGGAATGAAGGCTGTAAATAGTAATAATAATAATTAATAATGATATAAAAACACGTTTAAACAACATTATCAATCGTCTTCATCATCCTCATCCTGGTACGTCAGTTCCAGTTGTTATGTCATGCTCAAGCGAAGCATTGGTCTCGTTTTTCGCGTCCGTTCGCCTCTGAAACCTGTTGGATTTGTTGGAAGATTAAAAAGCGGTAATGGATGATTCAAAAAAATTAATATTCTGAAAATATGTGATGGGTTTCTCTGGATAAAAAAAGCAAATGATGCAACAAAAAAAGTACAAAATGACCGTCGCCAGAGAGAAAAAAGAAGGGATGAGTGTTAGAGGGAGAGGAGAGCTGATTGTTTCTGTCCATCAGTTCATTTCTCTCTGCATCCATTACTGGAATCCATCAAAAAGTTCTCTCCTCTTCTCTTTACGAGTAGCTAAAAGCCACTGCAGCTTCACAGTAGCAGAAACCCCAGTCCGGACACCGTCTTAAATCCTTAAATCGGCTTAAATCCTGATCATCTTGAGTCGCGATTGATCGATGACGTCCAGCAAGTTCTTGGCGTCGACCGCGAGAGCGTGAGCCGCCATCAGCATGTGCTTCTTGTAGTCCTTTTGTAAACTGTGGAGAAAACGAGACGACGATTAGTGAGACACGGCTGCGGCAGAGCGAGCGGTAAATCATCATCATCATCAGTGAAGCATTTCTCGGTTACCTTGTCATGACGTACTGCTGGGCCAGTTTCATCTTCGATATCAACTCAGCTAGATCGGAGTTCAGCAACTTCTGGGCCATCTCGATCTGTGACAGCGCCATCGATCACAAAACACAAGAAACCTCAAATCAATACAGGTAAAGCTTGTTCACCCTGAGCAGAGGCTTACGGATGAAGCTCTCGGCATGGATTCCCCACCACATTAAAATGTTTGATTGTTGTTTTTTTTTTACTGCTGTTTAATTGTGTGTGTATACGAGTGTGTGCTCACCTCTCTGTGTGTGCTGGCGGGCAGCACAGGAAGCGTCTCGTCCACCGTCGCTAACAGAGTCCTCAGCGCCAGACCCACCTCCTGCACATTTACAGTCGTCGTTTTAAAGAACCGAATCTACTGATGATGATGGTGGATCTGTAGGATTACCGTTCAATCCTACCTTCACCATGGGGACGTATTCCTCCGGGGCTGCAGGCTGAATCCTATTGGACATCTCGATCACAGCTTTAACCAATCCCGTCACGTTCTCATACACTTTGTCGTTTGAGCGATCCAGGTTGGCCGTGGGGGGAGGACTGATCTCCTGGGGCTGCAACTGGACCAGGAAGAAACATGAAGAAAAACAAGGAGCCACTGAAAACAAAAAGTTTAATTACAGGTTGTTAAATGAACTCCTTACAGAAGCTGAAGCATGATTTAAGTTTAACAGATCACAGCAGCGCGTCCAATTTTGACCTGTTCGCTGTAGTTACGCAGAGGTGACACTAGGGGGCAGCATCTCACCATTCACAGACGGTGCTCCTCATGTACTGACAGGTTTGCTTTCTACTACAGTATGACATAGGGTTTAGTGTGAGGTGAAACCGTTTCTTCCAGCGCTGAACCAAAGCCCTAACCTCATCCAGACCTGTTGTCGTAACAGTGACTCATCATCTTATGATGATAAAGTTATGATTCCAGGGTGGAGGAGTTAGAAGGTAACTCGAAGCGTGAAGCAGATCCACTGACACTAAAACTATGCGGCGCAGCCATTAATGTGGTGACATAATTAAAGTAATGCGGAACGGCTTGATTTAAAAGAACTATTTAAACTACATCAAACATATAAACATACAATGGATGACATGAATTGATCAGGTAGTGATGCATCTATTGATCTACTGATGGAGGATTTACTTGTATTTTTCTTTACCAGGGATATTTCTAAGGATCTACTACATCATGCACAAGTTACTTTTTTTCACCGGTGATGATGGGATGTGTTTCAAAGTAGAGATGATTTTGCATGAATGCTTACAGATTGCAAAATCATGACGTTTAGCTTCTCCCTCTGGTGAAGAAAAATAACTTGATGGCCGTTCAGAGAGCTTCGTAAAGCTTGCCTGAACGCGACAGCAATGGTAGCTACGGGCTAACTAGCTCTAGAATGACGACACACACACACACACAAAGTCATCTTACCCTCCACGGCTATAGGGAGGTTGAGGAGGTGTGGATGGAGGTAATTAGGAGGGGGGGTAGATCATAAAGGGAGGTGAAGAGGTTGGAGATGTGAGCAGAAAACAGTCAGAAATGCAGGATTAAAAGTAGGAAAAATAATTCAAGCAGAATGTATGCAGGGATATTAAAGGGAGGGGGGAGAGAGGAGTGAGGGGGGAGAAAAAAGGGACAGCAGATCAGGCCAAACAATCCACAGGTGGGTTTGCATGCAACCCTTAAATAGCATTTTGCACAGAAATTAACTTGGAAACAATAAAATTCAGAACAGACGTCATTTAGAAGAGAGCAAACTGTGAGACGTTGCATCGTGTTTACCTTGACCCCCTCGTTGTAGCTGTCCAATGGGGGGAGACCGGCCAGGTGACCCGGGGCTCCGGGTCGAGGAGGCTTCTTAGGAGGTGCTGCGTGATCTGAACAAAAGCAGTGTGATAGCATGTGTCAATGCTACGCTATCAAGATAAATAATGCTAGGATCATCACTACACAGTGTATTCAAATGGTAGATACTGTGACATTTACTGGTAAGTTAGCATGCTTGTCAATAATGACAGCATCATTGGAATGAAGTGTGTTAACATGGTAACTAATGCTAATACAATCTCTTCAAAGTATATCAGTACGATAGATACTGCTGCATCAATTGCTATGAGACATGTTAGCGTGCCAAATAATGCTTGTATATTCAGGATCATACATGCTAATCAATGGTAATTTCTTTTAAAATAATAATATCAACAGCAGTATTTTACCGTAATGTTCATGTTCATGCTAAATAATGCTGATGCCATCAGGATGGAGGATAGTAGCAGATTAATGCAAGTACGATCTGTTTTGCGTATGTTATCATATTAAATGATACAGCACATAGCATCACTAAGCATGTTATAATTATAGTATCATTGATATTTAATTATTAGTATTTCCTGTATTGTTTGCTACCTTGTTAAATATTGGTTAGCAATATTTACATGGCATTTATTAGTAAGCTAAATAATGCTAATATCACTGGTCTGGAGTGCACTAGCAAGTTAAATATTGCCAATTTATGAGCAAGAAGTATGCTAGCATGCTAAGACACCTGATCGTGATGCTACTAGATTCTAGTAGCAAAAATTACTTGTATGGTTATGTTTGATTCTAGTAACTAGAATCAAACATAACCATACAAGTAATTTTTTACTTTTCATGCTCCGTTTCAAAGTGAAAAACATTGGACATTTTCACATCTCGTCAGTTTAACAAATATGAGATTTAATCTTCATAAATATCAAATCTACCATCAGCACATTTTAATCCTTCTGTCTCTGTTCGGTTCCGTTTCTCCTGTGAGCGTGTCAGTGTGTCGTTCTCTCACCTGGTTTCCCCACAGGCTGGTAGATGTGTTGACTTCCACCCTGTGAAAAAAACACCCGGGGTAAAATCATTAGCTCTTAAATTATATAACACACTATAATAACCTAGAAGCACAGTGAAATGGAACTGTGCCTCTGCGTTTAGGGTTCCCATGATGTGGAGGGAACCCAACACCAACCCAGTCCCAGGTAACATGTTTTCACCCGAGGCTCAACAAACACACAGGTTTAGCGACTGACCGGTGTTTGCAGCGTGCCGTCCTCCCGCTCGATGCTTCCTCTGCTGTTCCTGGACTCCGACTTCTAAACAGAAGAATGTACGATTTAGCAGAAAAGTTCTTTTTGGCAGAATTTCAATTCCACAGATCCAGAAGTCGAAAAAAAAAAAGTCCAAAAAAACCATCTCAACCACGTTTACGTCACAAGAACCAAAGACGACTCCCAACTCCCTCTCTTGTCCTGTTTCAGTACCGTTTTGGTGAAGCACGCCTTGAAGAGATGCATCCTGGGAGAACAGAGTTCGAAGAAGAAGATGGGAGGAGGAAAGCAGAAAGCGGATGCCATCGAAAGGAGAGCAGAGATGGGAGAGGACGAGCGCGAGAGAAAAGGAGATGAAGGAGTAAAAACTAAAGAGCGATGAAGGGAGAAGGGAGCTGAAGATGGAGCAGAGGCCGGGAGGACTGAACAGAAAGAGTGAGTCAGAGACGAATGAAGAGGCTAAATCATGGAGCGAAGCGATCCGAACGCCTCACCCTCCCTCCTCCCACTTTTTCCATCTCTCTACAGCCCCCCCCCCACCTCCCTCTGATGGGTGACTCCCCATTCATTCCACCAATCCCACTTCCTCTTTCTCCCTTCTTCTCAAATCCCTCCTCGCTAAATGCCATCTCAGCACTTTCAGCTTAGGGTTCTTATTCTTCAGGTAGTCGTCCTTCTGCCTGCGTTAGTTTTGGAGAAGCGATACCGAGGTTCTGAAGTAAAGCCGTGAACTCCTCCACGTCAGAATCCATCGTGAGAGAAGAGTCGAGGTGAAGAGAAACATTTAACCGTTGAATAAACGGGTTTCTGTTGCATTTGCGTACCATGAAGCTCTCCTCCTGCTCCAGCCACCGCTGGTCGTCCTCCATCTGCTGCTGCTGCATCATCAGCCTCTCCTCCATCATCGCCTGGCCACCCTCCTACAGAACACACGTCGGTTTACGCATCTGTTTATTCACCACCTTCTTGATCGAACTTATTTGTGAAAACGACTTTATTTGGATAAGTATCGTGTTCTACTGCTGTGATGCATTCAGGTACATTTCCCTACTGTGTGTACCTCCATGTTAGGACTCCACAGCGCGGTGTGTTCAGGTCTGTGTTGACTCCAGGAGTCAGCCGGAGGGTAGCTGCCTCCAACTCCTCCTGCGCCACCGTGTGCCGATGGCTGCAGGGGGGACAGAAGGACAGACGGGGGTGACTGGAAATAGTTTAATCCAGACAGAACCACTGGAACCGACAGCTTAAAATGTATAAATTAAAGGTAAACACAGAGTGAGACAGACTTCTCCTTCCCCGTTTGAATTGGAACACAAACCTCTAAATATAATTCCAGCCGGACCCGTGGAGACATTTGTGAACTCATCAAGAGGTCAGAATAAATCCTGGATTTGGCACGAAGCCTCAGAAGAACGGCTGAACACACGCTACCGAAATATATCGACGTTATTCTCGACTTGATCAACTTTGACTTTAACAGCAGTTAAAATTATACACTCCTTATAAGGACGAGAGAGAGCAGCTCGCCACAGGCGCTGGAGAGAGGGAGATTGTGTGTGTGTGTGTGTGTGTGTGTGTGTGTGTGTGTGTGTGTGTGTGTGTGTGTGTGTGTGTGTGTGTGTGGTTTTTAGCGCTACAGGAAATGCCTGCTGTCTGCTCGGTTTATAAGGCGAGGAGTAACTGCAGAGTCTCTCTGACTTTCTCTGCCTTCACGTTTCTCTTTCGCTCTTCCGACACTGACCTCAGCTAGTCGACCTCCAACGCCATGACGACCCTTTCCCCCCCTCGTCCCCTCCCGGACAGATCACAGATATGTGATCGGACAGATATGATTCTGATCGTAAAGAGGAAGATTTATAGAATATAAAAAGAGGATTTGTATAATATAGGACAAAAATGTTATTGGCTTGTTTTTTTTAAAAAGTTACGATGAACGCGTCGTCTTTGAAAGCAGCATTCCTGCAGTTTAGTCTTCATGGGATTCAATAAACTTCGTCTTTAGAAACTAAGGCTACATGATGATGAGGGGAAATGAATACAGGATTACTCAATGAAAAAAATACAGGATTTAAATGCTGTATCGGGTAAGAATGAACGAAGTCACATAACAAATAACCAGAGAACAAAAATAAATTTGGAAATAAAAATTATAGATCAGCCATACGACCGTAAGATCTCGTTTTGTATCAGACAATTGTTTTTTGGCATCACAAGTCCTGCAATGCAACGACTGCTCACGTACAAACCATCATATTGAAAAAATATATCAGTCATAAGAGCAAAATGTTCAATTTTGTTTCAACATTTTTCAGTGATTTATATCAAACATGTGAATTCCAACATGTGTGTTGATGGGGGGGGGTGCTCCATACCGGGAAGTGGTTGACTTGGGGGCTGGAGAAGAAGCCTTCACTGGAACGAGGGCTGGGGTAACCCGGCCTGCTGGGCTGGAGACGAGAGAGAGAGAAAGAGAAAAGTTTGTTCTGGTTGTCATGACAACGAGCTGACGCATCCTGAGTCAAAGGGGTGATGAGGAGTGAAATCTCACTTTGGGAGGAGCTTCATCCGACCCCCCGGAGTCCCAGGACACAGTGATCTGTCTCCTCATCTCCATCCGAAGCCTCTCCTCCTGCTGGAGCTTCTCCTCCTCCAGAATGGTGCTAGAAAAGTACAAAAGTCACTCACAATTAACCTAATCATGATTTATTAACGTGTTATTAACACATGCAAACTTTAAAACATCAGCCTAGCATAATAATCAACGCTAACAGATCCTGTTCGCGAACCTGAGTTGCGTTTTGAGCTCCGTGAACCGCGGCCTCTTGCTGGGATCGTACGACCAACACTTGGTCATCAGACTGTAGAGGGTGGGCGGGCACTGGGGGGGCATGGCCAAACGCTCGCCGTTCTCTATCCTACCGATCACGTCGTTGTTCTTCACGCCCTGGAAAGGCTTGATGCCGTACATCAGGATCTCCCACATGCACACGCCTGCAGACGGACACGGGCGATGGGTCAGTGAGCGTCAGGCGGTCCGGAGGGGAGTCGGGCGTCGATGCGACGACTCACCGAACATCCAGACGTCGCTGGCAGAGGTGAATCTCCTGAAGTTGATGGATTCGGGAGCCATCCATTTGATGGGAAGTTTACCTTTAGAGGCTAAAACGAAAGGAAACATTAGCATCAACCAGGACACTTTTTTTTTTTTTACAACTGATTCGATTTGGCAGACGAAGATGACTGCAGTACTTCGACGCAACCTTTAGGTGGCGGTAAATCACTGGAAGTGTTTGTGTATCGATACCTTTGTAGTAGGAGCTGTCCTCCATGTATCGGGACAGGCCGAAGTCTCCCAACATCACGCAATCCACCGAGGAGACCAGAACGTTACGAGCAGCGATGTCCCTGCCAATCAGAAAATAGTCGTTCTTATTTGTCTCTTTATATCTGACGGGATAACTCCAGCCGAACGGCGTGTACCTGTGAACAAAGCGTTTACTCTCCAAATACGCCAGCGCCGTGCTGAGCTGGTAGGCGAACAGGATGAGAGAGGCCAGATCCAGGCTGTACTTCCTCACCTGGAGGAAGGAGCGCAGCTGAAGATGGAGGGAGAGGAAGACGTTAGAGAGGAAACGCACACGGAGGAAGTTTTCCCCTTTAGGGCCTCCGTAGATTTCCTTTGCATGCAAACAAGACGTGATGCAAACATCCCTACCTCTCCCAGAGTGCACAGCTCCATGATGATCCACACGGGGTTCTCCGTGATCACGCCGATCAGCTTGACGATGTGAGGGTGGTCGAACTGACGCATCGTCACTGGGCGGGACGACAAAACACACCAATCAGAACGCTCGATCTGCAGCGGGTCGTGACCGGTTCCGGCTGGGATAAAATCGCTTACGTGCTTCTTGCAGAAACTTTTCTCTGACGCTGTCCGACGTGCAGTTCTTACATGTCTTGATGGCGACAGGCAGACCCGGTTTGTCCTGCAGAAGCAGGAGTTTACCCACAATGCCTTTCAAAAGTCTGTTCATTTTAGCGAAAGACGCAAAATATCAAGTTCAAAGAGGGAAATACCGGACTGTTGTAGACTCCTTGGTGAACATCTCCGAACTGACCCTCTCCTATGCAGCGGCCCAGCTCTATCCTCTCCCTCTGGATCTCATAATCCCGTGCTGACAGAGGAAGAGGAGGAGAGAGGAGGAAGAAGAAGAGATTAAGGATGAGAAAATAAAACCAGTATGGAGCGACACACTCCAGGGACGTCGGCTTTTCACACAGGAAACATCAAACGTGACTCAGATCCACACAGATGGGCTCACCAGGACGCCTCCACTGTTTTATCCCAAAAAGAGATATTTGTAGCTTAACATGGAATTATTTTAACTTCCTGGTGGTCAAATTGTTGTCCTTATTCGGTAAATCCCATCGAATGGTGATCGGATCAGCCTCAAATGAACCATTTTGGGCATTAATGTCTCTAATAAGACTCTGACATGCAAACAGAATTACGAACACTCATTCAAACACCAGGTGGATTCGATCTGAGTTCTCATGCGGCTGAAACACGTGAAGGCTGTTCTGAATGAGATCAACGGAAAGCAGAAGCTGGAGTAATCGAGTCTGAGACGAGACGTCTTAACGTATGAAATATAAGTTAAAAATCAAATAACTGGCTTGTAAGTTACTTTTTTTTTTTACTTGCTCCTACTTTTCTACATTGATCTCAAATGTTATTGGACAGAAACGTCTTGCAGTGAGTCCACCGCTTGTTGAATAAAGATAACAGCTTCGCACAGAACTGAACCTTCAGCACCGCCCCAAAAAAAATCCACAAACATGATCATAAATTTCATAAAGTTCACGAGAGCCGAGCCCATTAAACAAATACCGAGAGGTTATTGAGCTGCGTCAGATTCTGATTCAGCCGTTACCACGGAAACATCTTGAATTGTTTATGGATTTCATTTCCAGCACCAGCCCCAGAATTATCTGACCTCAACAAATCAAGTTCCAACGCAAACCTTTTTATTATTCTTTGCCGGATACTTAACTGTGAATAAAAACTGCTCTGACAGGCGCCATGCATGCAAATGTAGATGAGTCAATAATATTCAGTTTCAACCTGCAACACAAAACAGTACCCAGAAAAGAAAAATACGAAACGTGGACACGTTTCTACAGAGACAGAATGAAAGAGAGAAAGTTTTACCTTGGACTTCTCCACAGCTGACTGTGTTGGCCATGGGAGAGATAGCAAGAGATGAAGAGAGGGAGAGAGCCAGACAGCTGCTTTAAGACTGGAAATAGCTTCGATAAAATACACACACACACACACACACTCGTGTGTATAAACACAGAACACAACCAGCAGATTGCTAAACAGCATCCGATCGGAACGCTTGCAAACACGGCTGAAGAAGCTGCAGAAAGGAGAACGACGTCAGGCGAGGAAAGTCAGAGCGGAAAAGAAGAAAAGAATTCGAGAGGAAATTAGATCATAGTTTCACTTTTAAATCTGGTCACGCAACGTTTGAGATGTTTTACGGGCGTTCTACATGCTAGTGACAGTCGTAGCCGTCGTCACGCCGCGCCAGCGGAGGCCTCTCCGACCTCCAGCTGTTTCCAGAAGACTCTCGTCTGAATCCGATCGGCCTGAACGCAGTAAAATCACGATTTAAGGCGACTTCTCCGACGTGCCGGCGCGATTGCGTTTCTTGGAAAGGCTTCAAGACGCTTTGAGCTTTCAGGCAGGAAAACAAAATGTTTGTCTGGGATTGTAAGCAGACGTGAAATTTAGTCTCCTTCCTGCAGCGCTGCAGAAAAAAAAATAATTAAAAAACAACTTGAGTTTGTGGACGTTTAGTAAAAAGAGAGGGTCGGGTACTTACTGGAGGGCATGGTGTATGTGTCCTCTTCGTCCACTATCTCCGCATAGTCGTCGGTTTCTGGGACAGGGAAGAGAGAGTATGAATAAAAATAGGAAGGCATAGGGAGTTCAAATCAAACACACACACACACACACACACGCGATGGGATAAATCACGCACACGTTCCAGTTACAGTGCAGCGACTAAAGCCTGAAGGGTCACCGAACGCAAAGAGAAGAAACTAAAAGGCAGAAAAACATGGAGCTAACTCTGCGACAACTCCTGGACAAAGCAGCACCCACGTAGCTCCTCTCTCTCTATCTGCACACGCACACACACACACACACACACACACACACACACACACACACACTTGGTGGAGTGTCAGCTGAGCATGTGTTCTGCATATCTGTGTGAGAGCAGCTGGCTGCAGGGAGTATCTGTGGCGGAGGAGAGGAGAAAGAGAGAGAAGAGAGAGCAGAAGAAAATGGAAAACAGAAGAAGAAGAAGAAGAACCAGAGATAGAGAGAGAGAGAGAGAGAGAGAGAGGAGTGTCTGGCTGTCACGTAAGCAGACGTGACAATCGGAGCGAGGAGCAGCCAGCGATGGGTTCCAACCCCGACCAGATGGTTGTGTTTAAAATAAAACGGTCGCGCCGACTCAGCTGTTGGAGGACGAGCCAAACATCTGCTGTCGTGAGCAGCGCTGCCCTCACGGCGCTGCCCACCGCTCATCCGGCTCCGCGGGAGCGCGTCCCGCAACGCCTTCCTCAACTTTCCTCAAGGGACGGATCTCTAAAAGAAGCGCTCAGAGGAAGAGTCGCTACGCAGAGATTCAGGCAGGATGAAGTAATCACAGATGAAGATGGAGGGAGATAAAAGCCGAGGCTTGAACTCCTTTGGAGAATTTGCTTTTTTTTGCCAGAGTCGAATGAGACAACTAATTCATCTCCATCAAGTGTCTCTGAAGATCTGTTTCCACATGCTAAGCTATCTCACTGGGATAAAAATGAGGGAGGTTTTGTTTTCATCCAGCGCCTCAAGAAAAATGTTGATTTATCAAAATTGAGCTGTTATTATAACCATAAAGAGCGTAATTGAGTTACTGACATACTTAATTTTGTGTGTTGCAGCTTTTCCAAGTTTCCTTCTTTTTTAATTTTGTTCTAAAACTAGTTCCTAAAAGAGAACTAGTTCCTTTACTGCTGTTTATCTGCCCCCGAGTGGTTTGACTGGTCTAACTCAAGCATGTGTGTGTGTGTGTGTGTGAGATGTAGTTAGCCCATTATAGCCAGGAATGCACCAACTCTCGAGTCCAGAAAACCTCTCCCTATTCTACTCTGCGTGTGCATGGATGTACGTGTGTGTAAAAAGAGAGAGAAAAAGAGAGGATTGCTTTTTTTTACATTTCCATATTCTGTAGTTTTGTGTTGTTCTTTTGTTTGAAAACAAAATGAGGTTTGAACCAATGAGAAACAACAAAAACCCAAAACCTGCTAAAACAAAAAACTCTCCAAAAACAGTTCAATTCTTAAAGCTGTTAAAGGTTTGAGTTGTGAATTTATGTTTTCTGTCTCATAAAGGCTTGTCTAGTTTGTTGTGTTGTACGTGATATACACACACACACATTGCCCTTGTCCATGCTGTAGGAATGCATGCACATACATCAACCCACTCACACACACACACACACACACACACACACACACACACACACACACACACACACACACACACACACACGCGCTACCCCTTCCCAGGAGGCTGCTGCATGTCAGAGGATCGACGGCTAGAAAGACAGGAAAAAAAAAAAGATTGAGAAAGAATCCAACGTTACCATCCCCACTAAGATCCTCTGCAGGGTCCAGGAGAGCATGCAGGAAATGGGACAAGAAGAGGAGGAGAACACGGAGCGAGAGAACGGCGGGGGAGAGAGAGAGAGAGAGAGAGAGAGAGAGAGAGAGAGAGAGAGAGAGAGAGAGAGAAAAGAAAGCAGTTAGACCGTTAAAGCCTGGAAACAACACGGGAAACATTAGCCAAGATCCAAACACACGCGTTCAGGAAAGAGGATTTATTCACTTCAAACACAAAAGTTGATGCAACAAAGGGTTTGAACTCCGGCTGAGCGATGAGACGTGACGTTTAGATCTCTGGTCACCAAAAGCAAATCGGAGTCAGACGAGCCAGATTTATGTGAAGGTTTAAAAGATTCAGAGTTCCTACAATTCAGACGAGGGACTGGACTGAAGGTCGAGAACCAAAGAAGGAGGGGAAACGCACCCGGCGCTTCAAAGAACAGCAACGTCATTCTTTTCACGCTTGGATCGTAAACATATCGGATTAGCCTCGCGCTAACAGTGGTTACTGTGGTTTCTGATGCAACACTCCTGCTCCTTAGCAACTCTGCTGGGCTAGGCTAATCTGATAGCCTCCGTCCAGGTCTAAATGTTTGGATTTTTGAGTGATTATTTGACAAAGATGAACTAACAGTTAGCAGCTAATTAATAATCTATTTTATTTCTAGAGGGTTTTTTGCACGACAGAAGATAATTTGTTGTTTTTAAACGTGTGTGTGTGTGTGTGTGTGTATGTGTGTGTGTTTGGACACGTCCGCAAAAAACTGAATTAGTCAAACAATCGGAGGCGGATTTGATTAGTTGATGAGAGTTTTTAAAAGTAAGATTGTGATGCAGCACAGAAATTAATTTTTTTTTAAATTTCCTTCATGCTTAAAATCTGGAGCTTGTAAAAATAAAACTAAATATTAAGCATGTTTTAATTTTGCCACGTCACAATCCTGTGGACGCGCCCCTCCGCTAATGCTCCAATGAGAGCCGAGGATACCGTTAGGAGGCGGGTCTGAACAGAAGGCGAAGGGGAGGAGGAAACGCAGCGCCCTGGTTGGCTTAGGAGGCGTTGATAACCCCAAGTCTTCAGCCAATCAGGAAGTAAAGAAGACCAGGAGAGAAAAACACAAACAGCAAAGTGAAAAGTGGAGAGGGAGAAATAGAGGGAGTCACAACGGAGGGAGAAACAATAAGAGGATTAGAAAAAAACAAACAGATGTGACAGGAAACGCAGAGAACGACTCCTCGGGCGACGGGTTTCTATCTCACCTGAGACGGAGATCGCTCTGACTCCACTTCTGAACGCCTCCGTCTTCTTCTCATTGTTTGACACTCTGGAGGGGAGGAAACAACCTCATGAGAAAAAAGTCACACAACGGACAAAGCGTTTAATAATCACACATGACAATTGCAACGCAATGAAGCGAAATCAGAGCAACATCAACACAGCAGTGACTCTTAAATCTACTAAAACTGTCATTTGAGCTCTGCTGCAGCTTTTTACACCACAGACCACAACAGACGGAGAGGAGAGGAGATCAGCAGAGAGCAAAGAGAAAGAGGAGGAGACAACCTAAGTGTTTAAAAACCCAAAGTGGAAAATATTTGGCTCTTGAATTTATCTCCTTATTTGAGCAGACACAGAGGGAAAGAGGAGGAGAAAAAAAAGTTGAGTTGAAATCCCCAAAAATAAACTAAATGGTGGCGTTTGATTCCAGATGCAAACATGGAGGAGAAAAAGCTGATAAAAAAGGGTCATTTGGGAGGAAATAAGACAGAAAGCTAACCCTCATACAATCATTACTGCCCTGAAATAATAGTCATTCTTATATTTTTTCCCTTTCTGATGACCATTGGAAGTCTTTTCAGCACACGACTCAAGTAATGCCAGAATAAATTTAAAAAAAAAAAAAAAAAAAATGAAAGATGCTTACTTTGGGATGGAAGGCAGCGCTCTCTCGCCCTCTAGAGGACAAACACACACATCGTCAGGATTGTTAACAGTGTACAACTCACACAATTTACAGGATTATTAAAGTCACATGAGCTGACAAAAAAAATACACTTTAGCATCACATTTATTTATTTTTTCAGCAGCAAAATTACTAAAAAAAAACAGAAGACGTCATTCCTGAAACTGTTCAGTGGAGAGATATATATTTTTTAGAGGGTATATTTATGCTTTTTTGGAGAATGGACGGAGGTTTCATACCTTTCTGTACTCTGATGATGAAGGAATGCGTCTCCATGGAGACGAGACGACAGTAGCCGTCAATCAAATCGGCCAAATTCTCGGCCATGGTCAGCGACGCCGTGGTGACGGTGAGCGGCTGAACAGACAGACAGATGAGTGTTTAAAATTTAACGCTGTAAGAGCCTCTAAACAGACAGAATCCACCTGCGCAGCAGCCGAGGCTAACGCTGCTCACGCTACGTCCATCAACTGATCAACAGACGCTAATCATGACTGTTCTCTTAAGCAACGGAGCTCCATTCAAACAGCAGTGGGTTTTCACCTCAGCGGCTCTGGCTACATTGAGCTGTAGCATCCCTTTCCGTTCCTTCTCCTCCATAGCCGAGTACTGGATGGACTGAACCTGGTTGAAGTTCGCTAGATGAGTCGGCTTGAGACGGAACAAGAAACACAGGAAGAGAGGAGAATGAATTAATTTTTTTTTTTTAATTTTTTTTAATTTTTAAAAAAGCTTGCAGGAGGTGTGGGACGGGGCTCACCGTGGATCCTTTGTCAGTGAGGTAGCTGATCCCTTCCTCCGGTCCGATGGCCAGCTCCACCTGGATCACCCAGCTGGACTGTTAGGAGAGGAGACACAGGTTAGAAGAGAACCCTGCAGTACCTCCAATGACAAACAGGGGTCAGCCTAACAACGCCAACAGACTCTCAGGAATGGAGGGAATAGGAACCCACCCCGAGGGCACACTTGAAACACTCCTTGTCGTATCGGTAGATGGGAGCGAGGATCTCCAGGAACTTGAGGATGCACTGCTCGTCGTTCAGGTTGGCCACCTGCTTAAACGTCTGCTGGATCAATTTCCGGAGAGTTTTTGCCTGGGGTGGGGGGGTGGAGAACAGGCCGGGAAGAGGAGAACTCATGATTAATAGCTCATCAGTTACAAAATGACGAGGGGATGGGACGTGTGTGACACTGATCGGTTAAACAGGCCGATCAAACGCACCTCAGCACTTCATTCAGGGAGCGCTCCAAGCTCGGATCAATATCGTAACAAAGACCCATCGATAGGGTCAATACCAGTCTGTCTATGGTGGAACTTACATCACATTATGTTTAATGAATGCTGCGCTTTTGTGTTTCCCTGCTGGCATCACCAGCGCTCTATAGAACAGATGGCGAAGTGACTGAAAGAGAGGAGAGTCCATCCACAGATATTATTCTGTCGTTTACAATCCGCTCCATACCTCACAGCCCCACAACTACACACACACACACACACAGTCACGCATAATCCTCTTCATCTGATGTATATCTAAAAACACTGAGACCGACAAATGACCTTTAAACCCTTTTATTCCCTTCCTATAAAGGGGAGCGTGACGGATGTTTAGACGTATAGAGATGTAAATGTGTTCCATCCAGCTGACATCCTGCGTCCGTCCAGACAGGACACCACGTAAAAAAACAAACTGCTCTCCGCGTATAGATTAAGAGAAAGATTAGAAAGAAGCTTAAAGGAAGCAGGAGAGGATTTACAGAAGAGCTCTTCATCACTTTAACGTCGAGCTCTTCATCACTGACGTTTGAATAAATGACCCGTCTGACGGAGAGACGGCGTCTAATAAAGTTTCACTGAGGTTTTTTAATCGGTTTAATTCTGCAGTTTCTCTGGTGTGATAACGATTAACGGTCCAACAAAACTACAAGACGGAAGAGAGATCAGAGAGAGAGAGGAGATAGAGAGAGAAGACAGGAAGAAAGAAAGAAAACACAAATCAGAAACCAGACAGTAAATAAACATTGACTTCTCAAATAGTCCTTCAGTAAATATGAATCCCATTGTCTTTTATTCTATTTTATCCTCCTTAATTAAAATCCCTGTTTGTTCAGACTGTGATCTCCACGCCGCTAAAGGTCAGCGCTAAAGGTCAGCGCTAGCAGAGCTGCTGCCCGGCTCCCCCCAAACACGAATGGACAGCCTCTGCTCTTTATGACGCTCTCACATCAGTCAGCGTTTATTACTGCCGCCATCTGCCGCCGGGGCGAGCGTGTGTGTGTGTGTGTGTGTGTGTAGAGTGCATTGAGAGAGAATAATCCCATTAAACGTCTACCGCTCTTTCACCAGAGCGAGCGGCGGAGACGTGAGTGACAGCTGCGCTCCGTCTCTCGCTCTGACACACATCTACAGGTGCGTCGGACGTTTTATCGCCGGGGAAACCATTTTTCACCTCCCAACGTATAAAATCAGGAAGCACACGGAACGCTGATAGACGAGGACGACACACTCCGTCTGATCGATTCCGACCGTGATCGATCCTCAAAACGGCAAAAAAAACCTAAAACGCGTGGCGGCGTTCGCAAATCGTTCAACCAATCAAATCCAAGACGAGAGTAGAATAGGGAAGATGGGCAGCTGAAAAAGCTCAGACATATGTGGGGGGTCAAGAAAGAGATCCTCATTGAGGCCGCTCCCTCCCTCCTTATTGTTGGAAAGAAAAAGTGGGTTTAACCATGACCTGAGGGTCACTCACACACACACACACACACTTTCAGAGCATCTGTCTGCTGACATCCAAACCCCCTTTCGGGTCACTGGGCCTTAACACACACACACCCCCGCCCCCCCACGCTGGGACCCTCCCCATAAACGCGTGCCGTAAATTTATCGCTGACGCAGAAGCTGCTTGCTATGCAAGAGAACCCCGACCATCACACACACACACACACACACACGAGAGAGAGAGAGTGAGCGCCACACGCTAACCAGACATCAGAGATCCGATCGGAGCGCCCCCTGTTGGATGGTTTTCAATCATTTTCACGTGAAACTCGTCGTTCTCACCTTGACTGAATCCAACAGGTCTTTTGGGAAAAATCGCCTCAAGCCAACATCTTTCCTGGGAAGAGAGACGGAAACACACACACAGATAAGTTCAGATGACCCTGAGGTATGTTAATGACGAGAACTAATGACTTTATCTGATACAAGCAAAGCTTCTTTTTTTTTTACCCCCCAGCAGAGCTAAGGGCAGACACAACTGAAAACAGACACACAACTCCATGACTAAGGGGTGACGATGGAGCGCCACTCATCTTTTCCTGAGAGACGAGGGTGAGGGAAAACAGAAAGCGAGTTCAAAGAGACAAAGAAAGACGTGTGGAGCTGAAACAGGAAGCTGCTAATGACTCAAACTCCTCTGGAGAAGAGGAGGAGGAGGAAGAGGAGAGTACTCCTCAGTAGAGACTGAGGGTTACATCATCGTATTCCCCTGATATCCACCTCTTATCACTGGAGCTTTATTACTATTACTATGTAGCGTGAAACAGGGTTGGGCGTTCAAACGGAGAAGTTTTAAAAATGGTCAGTGAAGGCCGAGAGTCCAACGAATTCCTCTCCTGCCCTTATTGGTTTAAAATTCCCTCGTGACGTGTCGGCGACGGCGAGATGGAGAACAGACAAAGTGGAATCAGGCCAACAAAACCGACAAAAGAGAAGCTGGAGAGAAATTCTTCCTGGTTAATTGGAGATCGCATTAGAGTGATGGGCTGAGAGAAAGGACGGCTCTATACAGTCAGGCCGCATTAGAACGCCGCCTTGTTAGGACCCGGGGCCCGTTAGCGTCCTGCACTGGGATACTGGGAAACTTCTAGACGTCCCCGGCAGTGGAAAAATTGCTCTGATGTTTAATAAGGATAACCCTACAGCCCCTTAAGGGTTGTAAAAAGGGACATCAAACGATCATTAATATTGAATATTTCTCCAAACGCTTCAAACAAATGTTTTTCCACTCATGCAGACTTCTAGGAACCGAGATGGAAACGGTTCAGGGGAAAAAGTGTTAGAGATCCTTTGTTGTTTCTGCCAGATTACAAAACATATTTCCAGTTAGAGGTCAGATGGAGAAGAAAATACCCACTCCAGCAGCTCGTAGTTGGATTTCTTGTCCAGAGCGTTTCCTCGCATCTCTTTGAAGAACCTCCTGGAAGTCAAACACAAGCAGATCCGTTCACTGCGAGTCGAGTCGGGGTGATCTCAGGGTAGAAGAAAAGGTCGAACCAGCCAGAATAAACCTGACTTTATTAGACCGACACATATTGTTTGGTGGCTTAGCTGAAGAACGGTTCCTACCTGATTTCTAAACAGCCCAGTTTGAGGGCGACGTCTTGCTCCACCTGATCCCCAATCTCCGTCATGTAGTCGTTCTTCACCTGGAAGACGAAACACGAACACGGAAACACGTTCCTTCATCTTTTCTACCGACAAACAACAACACAAATCTGGTCTGAGCTGTATTTGAGAACACAAGCATCCACAAACTTCATCCTGTCGGCTCCTACATAGAAACTCTGCAGCTGATCAATGTGTGTGTGAACAGCGTGGGTCAACATAGCAAGCGAATGGTGACGCAGATGTTTTGTGTAATTTGTGCAGCCTCTCTGCAGGTCGGACCTCGTGTTTCCCTCAGGTCGGAGCGCACCGAACACAAATGAGCTCCTGTCGCGAGCTGAAAGCTTCATTCATTCCGTCTCACTGCTGGCAGGCGATGGTAACGTGTTCCTGTGTCCCCATATGTGTGTGTGTGTGTGTGTGTGTGTGTGTGTGTTTATTTGCGTGTCCACACCTGGTGGTAGAAGTAGTTGAGCGTCGGTTTGTCGTCCGTAAACTGCTGCATGAAGCCTTTGGGAAGATACCGGATCCTCAACTCATACCTGGAGAAAGATAAAGAAAGAAGTCAATTTAAGACGTTAAACCCATGAAACAGGGAAAAAAACAGAGTCGAATGAGTCAAAGAACTTAACGGATGTGAAGGAGAGCAAATGAGAGGACAGACTGAAAGATAAATGGAGACAAAGAGAGAAAGAAGAGTTGTTGATTTTGTCAGACAAAGCCGACATCTGCTTCTGTCTCTCTTTACAGCCGCCGTGCAGAAGGTCTCCATCTCACAATAGCATTAGCGCCACATTGAAGCTAATATATACCAGAGCATTAGCATCTAAACTGCCAGACACACACGCTCCCAGTCGGGCAGACGGCTAAAGCTAGACGGTTAGCGGCTAGTTTGAGATGTGACCTCAGAGTTCTTAAAATCCCAATAATCTTTTTTGGTGTTGGTTCCCTTTTCTCCTCTCACCTCCACTCCTCGTTGGGCCGCGCCTGATCATAGGTCTCTCTGACGTGGGACACGCCCATATCTGGGTGGAGCCAATGCACCTGGTCCCTGGCTGCGCCGTTGCTGAGGCGGAGGCCGAAACAAGACGTCCAGCGCACTTTGTGGATATCCAGAATCTTCTGGATGATCCCCTGAAAGGCGTGAGGAAACGGTGTGATTGGTGTGTGTGTGTGTGTGTGTGTGTATGTGTGTGTGTGTGTGTGTGTGTGTCCTCACCCTGACATCAGTGGCGTCTCCGTATCTGATGTTGGACGACCAGCAGCTGTGTTCGGTGTTGATCTCGAAGTGATGGAAGACTTTCAGGACCCTGTCCATCGAACCGGCCGCGGTCCGGTCCGACCCCCCCGCGCTCAGCCTGGAGGCGGCGCCCCCCAGGAAGGCGTGGTTCAGGTTGGGGTCCAGGTAGGCCGTCGCCATGGTTTTCCGCGCTGACACCGCCGCCGCTAGGTGTCTGTCATATTCTGGGCGGGGGAAGACGAGAGCAGAGGAGATAAGAGAGAGGAAGAAGGAAGAACGGAATGAAAAGAGGAGGAGAATTCTGAAGAAGTGATGAAGTAAAAGGAAAAAAAAAAAGACGTCACAGATCTGCTGCTCAAAGTGTGGATTTAAATCCTGCTTTTGTTCGACTTGGAATAAACTTTGTGGAGTAAACAATGAGACACCAGAGAGAGAGAGAAGACGTCAAGACACCTGAAACTACAATACAAAGGAGACAATGCCCCCCTCTCGCAACCCCCCCACACACACACACACACACACACACACACACGCACACACGCACACACACACACACACACACACACCCTCGCCCCCCCCACCAGACTGACGTTTTTCCTGAATGAGAAGCCGCGACATTGAAACACATCCTGGAATTTCACCGCAGCTTGATCTGAGAATGCCCAAAAGAACGAGATCCTTTAGGTTTGTGTGTGTGTCTGTGTGTGTGTGTGTGTGTGTGTGTGTGTGTGTGTGTGTGTGTGTGTGTGTGTGTGTGTGTTGTAATACTTCATTCTCTTTTTCTCTGCCTCCCCCTTTCTCCCCTTCTCGTAAAAAGGAAAACCGAGCAGGTAATAACGCCGGAGAGGGTACGAGATGAAACGCACAGATACACACAAATACTCTCACAAACACACACACACACACACACACCAAATACACTTCCATGTTCCTCCAGTCATTCCTTTTATAACACACACACACACACACACACACACAAAAACACACACTTCTAGTCTGTTCCCATGGAATCAGATGTCACACTCCGGAGGGGCTACACGCTTCTATGTGAGTGTTAGTGTGTGTGTTGGTGTGTGTGTGTGTGTGTGTTAGGATTTCATTCATACCTCTGTCCCAGCACATGGGGAAGGGGCTACAGCCTCTCATTGCCATGGAAACGCATGTCCGTCCCTCCCTGTGTTTGCCGAGGACGGACAGACAGCTAGACGTCTCGCAACCGCGCATCGCTTCACCGGTGCGTAAGTTATACGAACACACACACACACACACACACACACACACACACACACAGCAAAGTCCCGACTAAAACTCAAGGGCGCGCACACACACACACACACACACAGTCAGAAATCTTTTGTCAACAGCTTTGTGAGCCCACAGTTGCTTCCAGGGGGGTAAGTGATCCCCACAAGGTGCAATTTTCCGGTCTGCTGACTCTGAGTGCGGTTTGAAGAACTCCTCTGGAATAAAAGCGTAAAAACAATCCCATCCTTTCTTTCTGATTCAGTCTTTCCTTCTCACTCGTCTCCCGCCAAACACGCCGCTGATGCAGTCAGATTCATCCTCGCTCTTCCTCCTGCGCTCCGCTCCTGAGCGACTCCTCGGCGGCCCCTCGGCGGTGATCACACACTGTTTGCCAAAACTCTGTCCCATGCCTGAACTCCATAGTTACGCCGTTGCCGTGGAAGAGTCAAGCAGACAGGAGAGGATTCTGGGTGATTTCGCAGGCTGAAGTCAAAGTGATGGTGAGAAAGCAGCAGGAGCTAAAAAAAAAAAAAAGCTAACGTCCAACTGGATGAGCTGATCGGACGGCCGGAGAAAGAATGAAAGAGAGGAAACAGGAGAGAGAGGGAGGGGAGGAGCTAAAAAGTATTAATATGCTAATCTAAAGCCCCTCCCACTCCTCTATGAACACGACCTCTAGGTTCTAAGAACGCCGGTCCAAACAGTACACAGAAGACCTGTCAATTTATGTGTGTGTGTGTGTGTGTGTGTGTGTGTGTGTGTGTGTGTGTGTGTGTGTGTACGCTTCCTATGATTTGTGCTCTAATTGAGACATTGGCCATTGTTATGAAAATCTGGTAGGAGGGGGTTCGAGCGGTGTGTGTGTGTGTGTGTGTGTGTGTGTTTGTGTGTGTGTGTGTGTGTGTGTGTGTGTGTGTGTGTGTATACCATTGAAAGCCTTTTGTCAGAGGGCCGGATGTTCCTATGAATGGGAAGCAGTCTTTTGGGACTGAAGCCAAAGTGACTCCTTCTCTATCTCACTGTGATTATGGACAATAAATTAATTTTGCTGGGGAGGGAAATTTAAATTCAGAGATGCAGGGAAACGTAATGATTGCATCTTGCTTATAGAAATTTGAAATCACAATTGTGTAAGACTTTTCACACCGATTTCATGGACAATGACATCGCGACAAACGTCTACTTACACGAATACTAGAGACCGTTTCTGATCCTCACATCTTCTACTTCCTGTGTCCCAGTCATGTGATCGTTTAACAAGGTCAAGTGAATGATCAGATCAATGATCCGGTGGATTTTATAAATACTCGGGTCAATAATTACTGATTTGTGGATTTCTTTTTCCGGTCACGCTGCTGCTGGGAAACGCTCAACAAGCCAAAGCTGCAGAACAAAGAAGAACAGGAAGCAGCTTTTGGTCACAGCTGCTTGTTTGTGTGTGTCTGAAATGATTTAACAGCTAACAGGACTCAGACATGTCTCTATGGGAGGGGGGGACAGGGTGGGACGCCACATTCTACACTCCACTGAGGTACCAGAAGGAGGAGACAAGCTTCCACGTTCACGAGTCACGCCTACAGTCAATTTAGAATCACCAGTTCACCCGGCCTGTGTTGTGTAACGTTCACGGGACGCCACGCTGAGTCATGCAGGCGGGTGCCGACGCATGTTTGTGTTTCATTTGTGGGGGGTAACGTTTCAGACGGCGGCTGACGATGAATGAAGACATGAAACACAAACGGCCTCGGGTCCAACCCGCTTCAAGGAAACGATTCTGTTTCAGGGGCGGAGAGTGTGAATATTAATGTTAGTCACACATTCTGACTGACAAGCCAGTGTGTGTGTGTGTGTGTGTGTGTGTGTGTGTGTGTGATCACGCTTCAGCTCTTTTGAAGTTCCTTGCGCTTGCCTTCTAACATAATTTTCTATTTTTTAGTTGTTTTTGCACTCCACAAAATATTTTCCTTAAAACCAAGAGCAGTATTTAAATACCACAAGCCGGCGTCTCACCCAGGGTGTACCCTGCTTCCCTTTCGGGTCCATTACTCACCTGTGTAATAGGCGATCCTGGAAATATCTGAAAAAACAGGAGAAGAGTTCTGGTTAGTTGTATGTCTGTATGTCAAAGGTTGTGTCAACCTTGTGATCAATGTTGTGTCAACTCTTCAGCAGGATATCGATTGATATTTAAAAATCAATAAGCCTGTGTCAAACAGTCTGAAGCTTCTCTGGTTAAAACAAGGATATACTTTTATTTAATGACGTCTGGTTTCTCAGATCCGGGTTCTACGGCTGGTTTAGGGTCAGAACACGTTCCCTATGCTCACACTGCACATCCCAAACCCCCACAGGAAGCTGTAGGAGAAACCAATGGAAAACCCGACACCCCGTTAGGACACGGATCCGACTGAACGGAAGAGAGGTCAGGAGGATGAGTGCCTAAGTGCTTTAGACAACCCTTCACAAACACACACACACACACACACACACACACACAAATGACAGCACAGATTGTCAACAAAAATGATGTCACGGTCAGCAGAAAACCCACAAACCGAAAGGAAATGCCAGCAAGGTGACTCATGGTGTTTGAAATTAAAAACCAGGACTCTTCAATTAGTGTGTGTGTGTGTGTGTGTGTGTGTGTGTGTGTGTGTGTGTGTGTGTGTGTGTGTGTGTGTAATAAGGCAAATCCTGACAATTCCCAATAACATCACAACGCTAGTGTCACCAGTCTGTTCTGCAAACACACACTCCATATTTAGGAGAGCCATCTTATTTTCTCACACATTCTTCACGATATGGACTTTTTTTGCCGCCTCCTTCTTTAATGTGTTGCTTCATTTTAAATTTTATGATTCAAACTGCTCTTAAAAAAGTACTGGTCAAAATAAGTCAGCAACGTCACACAAGTTTTGATGGTTGTGTAATTCATATTTGAGCTCAAATAAACAATAACAAATAAATAACAATCGGCTTTAAATTCTTTATTTTCAGTGATGAGCTCATGAAGCGATCGTCTCCACTCTATAACATCCTGTAGGAGTGTTGGCATGGGGCTCATTACACAGGAGTCTGTCTAGCAGCGCCTGTGTATCAAAGGGGGGTGGGGTAAGTGGGGGGGGGGCACGGGTTGGGGTCACATGTGCCTGCAGACTGGCCGGCGGCCCAAAACACCTGCTCCTCAAGCTGTCCTCAAGAATGAGGAGAAGCTCAGCGGAGAGGAGAGGAGCAATATTTAGCTCGGCTGGCGGTGTTCAGGTCGGGTTTTCTGCTGCAGGATGAATCCAAATTCAAACGGTTTATTTATGTATTTTTGCTTGTGAAATTCTCCTGCTGTCCTGGAGGAGTGTCAGCAGAATAAACAGAATAAACAGAAAAGTATTTGCAGGACAATGTAAAAAAAAAAAAAAAAAGAAACAGTCGTCTGCAAAACTGCAGCTCCAGAAGTTTAGAAAAAAATTTGACGGGTTCTCTTTTATACAAAGATAAATCCAATCAGACACTGCAGCCAGTCTGCATGTCTGCACGCCGTGTTTAGCTGCACGATAAACTGCAGATTTTTGATGATGGTTATTGTGCAGAGCGATGAAAAGTGAGCCTGCATCGTTTGAAAAACAAAAGGTTGGATCAGATTTATCTGTAAAAAAGATAAGAGATTGAGAGATGCTCGTGAATGTAGACGACCGTTAAAGAGACTGAAGTTAAAGTTAGAAATCTGACGACACACAACATCCACCGTTTCCTTTCCTGACAAAAAAAGAACTTCTGCAGTGGATGAGAGCGGTCAGCTGTTCTGCCTCGCCGCTCTACATTTAATGGTTAAACTTCACGCTGAGCTGGCACACGCTGAGTGTGTCTGTGTATGTGTGCGTGTGTGTGTCCCTCTGGACAATGGAGTGTTACTGGAGCGTGCAGTCTTACGGTGCAACAACATGACCCCCCTGAGGCAACGATCGCACCTGCTAGTCAAAGTAATGTATAGAATCCCCCTCCAAAAAAAAAAAAAAAAAAAACATTAGTAATTTGTCATTGAAAATATATTTAACATGTTAATATTTTGACAGAAAAGATGCTTCCTGTTCTTTATTGTGAGACAATACACACACACATCTCACACTCACTACCCATCCTGTTATCGCAGAGTAAAACACACACATGCACACCAACAGGGACGATGCACACTCCAGATAAGTCCTGCAAACACATGCAACACAATGAGGTCATGTGCATGCACGACTGCTCTAACACATTTATCTGCACACACACACACACACACACACACACACACACACACACACACACACACACATCCACTGAAGTGTGCAGAGTTCAGGTGAAGCGATAAGATGTTAACGGATCGCAGCAGGAACAGATACAACATGTATAATTCATCACGACAGAACGGGGGTGAATGACCTGAAGGGCCCCCCCCTCCCTCTTGGATTGAAAGCATGTTTATATGTTTTTATGTTTATTTATGACAAACTTAAAATTAAAATTTTTATTTTTTAATCCTGATCTCTGAGCTCTAAACGGATCAAATGGTGCGTCGTTAAATTTATGATTAAAAAACTAACCCAACACTGATTCCTCCTATGATCATCTCCAAGGATGCATCATTTTAACATATGTTTGTGTGTGTGTGTGTGTGTGTGTGTGTGTGTGTGTGTGTGTGTGTGTGTGTGTGTGTGTGTGTGTGTGTGTGTGTGTGTGTGTGTGTGCCCATCAAAATAATTCATGTTTTGCTAATTCCCATCAATTATGAACCAAGCTGTGAATATTAAAACATACTAAAATATAGATGACCCGGAGAGAAACTGCAAGAGGTTTCCAACAAACACACAAACATGCAAAAAAACATAAACCACACACACACACACACACACACACACACACACACTTCCATCTTCAGAACAAAACCAAGTGAGGAAGAGGATGCTCTGCAGGAGGACGCACGTGAAAAACAATTGACCTCTCCATATGGTCACACACAGGTTAAATTAGTTTCATCTGAATGCATAAACCAGATGGAGACACACACACATACACACACACACAAACACACACACACACACACACACACAGTACTCTGTAACTTCCTACCATGGTACAGTCCTTCCATTGAGTCCTGATGGGGACCAAACAGAACCCCCGGCTCCTGAGACGCGCTAGCAGGCTAAGTGAGGATGCTAACGTGTCTTTACGCTTACAAGCCGACTTCCTCCTCCTCCACTTCCTCCTCTCTTCACCACAATACGACTAAACCACGACGCTCTCCGAGCCACGGGTGGGAGGGAGAGAGAGAGACAGAGAGAAGCCTGTGGGAGGGGGGAGGGAGATGGAAGGCAGAAAATGAAGTAAGAATAGGAGGGGGGGGGGGGTCTTTGTGTCCCAAGAGGGGAATGGAGGAAGCAGGGGGTGGGGGGGGGGCAGATGTATGGGAGATGGGGGGGGAGAGAGAGAAGAGGAGGGACGTGAAGAAGGAATGAAGCCCCTTCATGAAAGCAGAAAAACAGCTTTTGGGGATGAGGATGACATAACACGTGTGTGTGTGTGTGTGTGTGTGTGTGTGTGTGTGTGTGTGTGTGTGTGTGTGTGTGTGTGTGTGTGTGTGTTGCCTTTAGTTATTTAGTCTCTGACACTAATGCCCCCCCCAAGGAGCGGCTCAATCAGTCCTACCCATGTCTCCAACTTTGCCCTGCAGGGACCATCCTTCATCAGGACGACAAACACACACACACACACACACACACACACACACACAAACACACACACACAGAATTGGAGACAGGTGGAGCAACAGTAAAGCGTTCCACCGACATTGTTGTTTAGCCGGGGGGGGGTGTTTAATTAAATTAAACTGAAATCAAATTTTGTGGAGCTAGGTTTGGAACAGGGGTCAAAGGTCACGTTAGCCATTGTTGCCCCGCGCTCTCTTAGAACTTTCAAAATAAAACGCTGGTTATGATCTAGAAATCTGATGTTTGTGGCACAAAAAGACTCTAAAACGCCATAAAACCACCGTCTGTCTCCTGTTTCCTTCCAGTGCGTCACAGTAAATGTGTGTTTTGTTGACACTGGACACACACCAGCAGCGGCCATCGACTCACAACACACACACACACACACACACACGATGGGAGTCACTCAGGAGTAAAGCAGATTAATAGAACACTGGATTAGTAGGCCAAGATGTCACACACCACCATTAATAAGAAGGTAGACTAAGCTCCGCCTCCCTCCCCTGCGCTGTGTGACCCCGCCCCCCCTGAAGCTGACGAGGTCACATCGCCCCCTAGTGGCTGACGCAGATCAGTCACACAGATCAGCTGGACAGATTGAGTTTGTTTGGGTTAGAGAGAGAGAGAGTATGTGTGTATGTCTGTGTGTGCGTGTGTGTGCGTGTATGTGTGTGTGTGTGTGTTCCAGAGAGACAGACAGACAGGCAGAGACAAAGAGAGAGAGACTCATCTTCAATGAACCTTTGTTACAGGAGTGTGTGTGTGTGTGTGTGTGTGTGTGTGTGTGTGTGTGTGTGTGTGTGTGTGTGTGTGTGTGTGTGTGTGTGTGTGTGTGTGTGTGTGTGAACCTTTGTTACAGGAGTGTGTGTGCTGGTGACTAAGCCCACACACACACAGACACACACTGTGGTATTATACCCACATATGACCACAGCAACAGCACACAAACCTGCGTGTGTGTGTGTGTGTGTGTGTGTGTGTGTGTGTGTGGTTTAGTCCGTCTGTCTGTCTGTGTGTTCATGCATGTGTGTGTCTCATAACTATGGCTCACTCCAGGTGCTTTGTCACTGAACCGTGTATGTGTGTGTGTGTGTGTGTGTGTGTGTGTGTGTGTGTGTGTGTGTGTGTTCTGGCTGATGATTGGTTTAAAGGGGTGATGATGTCAGACAGGAACAGCCTGGGTGAAGCATCAGGTTGGATTCAGTGACGGGTTCAAAACACACACATGATTTTACTTTACTTTGAGCCCCAGTAGGAGCAGAAATGAACCTACGACCATCCGGCCTACGCAGCTACAGATCACATCCTGTGTGTAAACTAAGCTGAACCTCTGCAGGACATCTTGGACCCTCTCTCATCCTTCTGACCTCATCCATCTAGTTCTGTTCTTCTCTTTTCTCCACTGGCTTTCCCTCCTCCCACCTCTTGTCTTTCTGTGTCTTCACGACAAAACTCAACAATCCTCTCCGTCTCTGCCACAACCCCCTTGTTATGAGTTTGTAGCGCTGAGGAGTCAGACACACACACACACACACACACACACACACACACACACACACACACACACACACACACACACACACACACACACACACACACACACACACACACACACACTGTACCAGAGGGAATCCCAGTGTTCCAATTCCATTCATCATTCGCTGATAGGCTGCACCAGTGACCTGCATGGTGTGTGTGTGTGTGTGTGTGTGTGTGTGTGTGTGTGTGCGCGCACCCAAAAGGAGGAAGAAGTTATTAACTATGATGTCATTTCCTGCCATTGTAACAGATTTCACAGTGCAGCGGTCCATCCGTTCAAACACTGGATCGACTGTTTCAGGACGACTTCAGAGAAACTGACTACAGATTTGTCCAGAATTGGTTAACCGACACCACAGTGGGGATTAACGCTCGACCACGCAGTCATAATATTAAAATAAATAAACTGAGACGTAACTTTTGGGCTTTTTCTGGTCAGGAACAGCCGCAAAGATCAGTTTTATACTTTACTTTCTCTGTGCGTCAAATCACAGGTGATCTTTGATAATAATTCATAAATGTGGGTCTTGCAGGTAAAACTCGCGTGATGATAGCGAAGTTTATTGTGTGGTTGCATCGACGCACATGTTGATTTTTCTCAACAAAAAAAAATTAAAACACAAAATTTACCCAAATTCTCAGACATCAACTTCAGCCTCACACGCTGCCGAGCTGGTGTTAGATAACTAATGTTATCTTATAGGTCATTCTAGGTTAGTAACACACACACACACACACACACACAGACATACAAATAAACACACAGGTACACACAAACATACCAGCAAACACACAAACAACCGGGAGAGATCTGAGCGCCGCAGCCGAGAGGAAGAAGGCGTTTTCCTCTGGGCTCCTCGGGGACACAGCATGTTGTAGGATGTACAGTAAGAGTGTGTGTGTGTGTGTGTGTGTGTGTGTGTGTGTGTGTGTTTCCTAAATGCAACCAATCCAGAAGCAAAAGGAATGGCCTCCAACACACACACACACACACACACACACACACACATCTCTTCCTTCACAGCTGTGACCACAGCTGGGAGGATGCTGGGGAACCGGTCCCACACAGATAGAAGCCGATGTTACGAATCGGGTCGCACATGTGTGCACCATCAAAGTTACCGCACAAAAAAAAAAAAAAAAAGGAGCGCCGTTTGCTGACTTCCACTTTTCAGTCGTGTTTTTCTTTCCTTCCTGAGAGTTCATTCATTTGAGCAAAGAGCGAGAAAACGTGTGTGACTTACTAACAGTGGGAAAACTGAGTAAGCAAAGACATAACTGATTTATTCTGGCAGGAATGGATGAAGGGAAGGAAAGCAAGCGGAGTTATTTCTCTCGGTATAAAAAAAAAAGACCTCATGACAAACATTAACGACACACACACTCTTTTCAGAACCAGTACATACCTACACACAAACACACACACACACACACACACACACACACACACACACACACACACACACACAGACAGACAGACAGCATGCGTCTGCAATGATTGCTATCACTGGAGTCATTATGAGTCACTCCACATCCAGACTGCTGCCTTTGTCAGACACGTTCTCTGCAGGACCATCCAGAACACACAAGAAAACGGAAATTTACGATCGATGAGCCAAAAACTGAACAAATCTTTGCAAAAGACAGCAAAAAAAAATTTAAAAAAAAAAAAAAAACATCCGCTGCAAACGTAGCGAGCCACTCCTGTAAGATCTCTGAGTGCAGTCAAGTGTTTCTATAAATACAGGCCTCCTGCACCGCTCTGCAATTTACACAAACTCAAATGAAACACGCGCACACACACACACACACCACTGCCACGCCTGTATTAGCCTGCTGTACGCCAGCCACACACCAAAGAGGTGCAGACAGAAACTCTACCGGCTGGGAAGTGAATTCTTTTCTGTCTAGATTTATATCTCAGCTTTAGAAGCTCCACGGAAAACTAAAAGGTCAATAAAAAAAAAAGGGCTTTCCCAAATCCTCTCTGCTTTTGTCACGACTCCGAGTGACGTTTTCTGCTTAATGACACGTTACTGCTGGAGTTAATGGAGAAGGCTGTGTTCACTTTGGTCCGACGAGTCCAAATTAGTAGACTAAGTCATGTGGTTGACCGCATAGTTCAAGCCAACAGGGATGAGATGATGATTAACTTAACGAATTCGACCAACTTGTCATTCAAAGCCACTTCAAGGATGTCTGCAAAGCCGCGTCCAAAAAGATTTAACATGCTGGTAAAAAAACAAAAAAAAATGTTCAGCGTGAGTTGGTGAGCTCAATGAAGTCAGCAAAGTGGAACTAAATACAAGCTCATCAAGGGGAAATGCTAAGCAGCTATTTAAGGCTTATTTGCTAATTTAGAAAACCACCCTCAAAACCTGTAAACGGGTCATCTATTACACTTAACAGCTGAGTGAGAGGATTTTATTTTGAAAATGACAGAGAGCAGCGTAAAACGGATTAAAACTCTTGTGAAGGAGGAAGTAGCGTCTGCGGGGCGGCATCCTGACACCAACTTTCATCTCGCCAGAGGAGCAATTATTTAGATGAGGAGAATTTCCTGAAGTAAATGGGCACAGCATCACAAGAGGATAATCGCTTTAGTTGTTTGGAAGAACAACAACCAGCATGAATCCAAAATGCCTCGATCAAAACACGGCAGCATCTCTGCACAGAAAACTTTACATGACCTGAAGGGGATTTTAGCGTTTTAAATGTCTTTCACAGGGGTTCTTGTCCACAGAACTGCAAATTTAAGTGTGGAGGGAGGCTCTCCTATTAGTATACAGTGGATGAAGCTTCAGTGGCCTCAGGATACTGCAATTCATTAGCATTTCCTTGCATCTGGAATATGAAGTAGAAGCAAATCAGGCTCCTGCAACCTTTCCCAAGAACAAGGCAGCAAATTTCTGACACGTTTTACACGGATTTGGAGGTGTTCAACTTTTTTGCTGTTTATTTTATCCATACGTCAAGTTTTTTTTTATGTTAGCAATGAAAGGAAAAATAGTTAAATCAAGTAATTTTTTAATGATTTCAAAATGTAAGGGAAATGATGAATAAATAATAAACTGCAGCACTGGTAGAGTTGATTTAGCATGAGACTCCATAGGCGTTTTCCCTCGATTTGATTGGTCAGATAATTGTTGACTATATGAAACCTGAAAATGACGTCATACGTTTCGAGAACCTGCAGTGCTGCCTTCAAGTATCCTTGTTTCTTCTAATCCAAAAGGCACTGAGCTCCAACTGACAGTAATATTTACCATCTTTAATTGGTTAACTGACTAAAATTAGTTGCTGACTTTTCAATTATTGATTAGACGATAGTTTAAAATGTGACTCTGGTTATTAAAAACAGCAGCGTAAGCAAACACGCAGTATTATGTATCTATTTAAAAGGGTTTTCTACTGTTAATCAATAACCATATTGAACTGGATCATAAACGTAGGGTTTACAGTAGCTTTCAGACAGGAAATGAAAATTTAACCCAATTCCTGAAAGATATTGGAGTCACGTAATTTCAATTTTCTCTTAAGATAAATCGAGCTAAGTTTATATTAACATCTTAGCTTTGAATACGGGGAACAATTTCTACTTAAAACAGAGATTGGGAGATAAATGTAGGTTAATCGGGTGCGTTTGGGGACCGTGGGTTAAATTACAGTTGTCCACATTACTCCATGTGACAGTGGCGACGGGTTCGGCGGCGGTAACGTCACACTTTTTACAACTACTCCAACTTACTAAAAAGAAAAGATACCAGCTAGCTACGACACTATAAGTCACACCAAGCTATTACTCACTTCCCAAACATTATCAAGTTTCTAAAATAAGCAGAGGAAACTACTAACGACAACCAGGGCGAACGTTCAAACAACCGCATCCCATACTTTTTTCTTTTTTTTTTTTTTCCTCTTTTAGCTCCTGAAATAATCCCGTAAACACAACATCACTCACGTCGGCTCGCGCCAGGGGACGTCCGGTCGGTTTCCGGTGGTTTTACCGGTGGAAGAAGCCGTTAGCAGTCGGTATATAATCCGTTATTTGAGTTGTAGAGCCGGGGGGTAGTTGTCCGTACTGGTTTTTCGCTCCTGCTTATCTCCCCCCTCTCTCTTTTCTCGTCGCCTGTTCCTGCTTCCCCCGTCCACATCCAGCATTCCAATATGGCTGCCGCGGGGGAAGAGAGACATAGACGCAGAGTGGAGAGAGAGAGAGAGAGAGCGAGAGAGAGCGAGAGAGAGAGAGAGAGAGAGAGAGAGAGAGAGCTGCTCCCTTTAAGGAAAGCGTCGCCTGGGGCTCAGCAAACAGCAGCCCGTGAATGAATGAATGGACGTGTGACGACTTTACATGTTATAATTACACTTTTATGTCCTGATTTAGTAAACAGACAACCATTAAAAGTTGAGAATAAACAATTCACAGCATAAAATAGCTGTGTTTACTCAACTATTGTATTTAAGTACATTTTTTGCGACTTGAAGTTGAGAAGTCCCTACTTTTTTGCTTCTGAGATTCAGGGAGAGTTGGTATTGCATTTATTTAAGAGAGACTCTTTTCAAATAAAAAATTTACATAAATAACTTATTATGAATTCTGTAGTTATGATTTATTCTCTTGTATTACACTACCAAATGCAGTGGGGACGCTTTTGGAGGTGATTGTAATTTGGAGGCGAAGCGCTCCTCCTCTGCGCACCGGTGTAAAGGCGACATCTAGTGGTCAAAAGATGAATTGTTTTCTTGGAGGAGAGCGCCGTGGAAACGCATCGATCCAAACACTTGACTGGTTTGACTCCTCAAGAATTACCCCACAGATACGGATATTTTATTGTGGATCGTTTTATAAATAGATAAAAGGTGATCAGTCAAAATCTTTGTATTAATTTTCACTGACCCTTCCTTCCGAGCGGAGCCTCCCCCTCCAATATAGGTCCATGCACTCATCAAGGCCAGTATGGATCTCCTGGTGTATGACCCACAAGGACAAGGCCCGATTATAGTGGAGGATGACTCATCTGACCATATCTTTTTCCACATCTCATTAGAAAAGCGCCTCCGGCTTTTGCACCACTGAAGTCTGAAATGTGCATTCATCTCTGTAATGAAGGGATCATTCGCTATAACCCGACGATCTTATCATCTCCATGTAATTGACTGTTCCTGCTAATACTGTCTAGTTACGTCCTTGACGAACATCCTTGGTCACCTTCCCGTTATCTACACCCTACGTCACGGTCATCAAATGTGCGCAATTGAAAAGGAATCCTGGTGCGCTGACCTGAATGAATCAAAAAGAAATAAATAAAGCTTTTGCCGTGACCCGGATTCGAACCGGGGTTGCTGCGGCCACAACGCAGAGTACTAACCACTATACGATCACGGCTGATGATGGAGGACACAAAGAAAAATCGTAATGTAATTATTTTGGGGTACAAACAATAAGCACGGGCAACAAACTTGTCGTTATGTTACTTTAAAGCTTAAGAATGACGTTCTAAGAAAGACATTGACGAAGCTTAAAGAAAAAGCAGTGGGACACAGTCCAATTGGACAGAATTAAACGCTGCCGTGACCCGGATTCGAACCGGGGTTGCTGCGGCCACAACGCAGAGTACTAACCACTATACGATCACGGCTGATGTGAGAAATACAAACTGAAAAAAGGTAAAGAAACAATTTTGGGGGTTGAGAAAAAAAAAAGCACCGTCGAGAAACTTAATTTAAACTTGACGCTCACTTGCAAAACAAGAAACTTGTCGGTGTGGTCCAATTATCTTAAACTTTACGATAACTTTAAGATAACTTTAAGATAATTTAAGACTTAAGGAATAAAAACGGCATTTCAAAAGTAGATACAGCAGCACTTTATAGAGTTTCAACAAAAGCTAAAATAAATCTAACGTTTAATGAAGGACCCAGTCCACTTAGATTGAATTAAACGCTGCCGTGACCCGGATTCGAACCGGGGTTGCTGTGGCCACAACGCAGAGTACTAACCACTATACTATAACCACGAAAAGAAAACTGAAAAAAGGTTAAAAAAAAAAAAAAAATTAAATAAAAAAATTAATAAATGAATAAAAATTTGGGGATGAGAAAAAAATACACCGTTGAGAAATTTAATTTGAACTTGACGCTCAACTGCAAAACAAGAAAGTTGTCGGTGTGGTCCAATTATCTTAAGCTTTATGATAACTTTAGGATAATTTAAGACTTAAAGAATAAAAATGGCATTTCAAAAGTAGACACAGAAGGTCTTTATACAGTTTCAACAAACTGTAAAACAAATCTAATATTGACAGCAGGATCCAGTCCCATTAGATTGAATTAAACAATGCCGTGACCCGGATTCGAACCAGGGTTGCTGCGGCCACAACGCAGAGTACTAACCACTATACGATCACGGCTGATGTGTGGGAAACGGAACCGGAATATTTGTCGGGTGAGAAAAACAAAAACAACGCGATCAGTTTATAAATGATGCGAGACGTGGCTTAAAGGTTTGAGGTCCAAAGCCGCCGGGCCTCTGGGTAAAGTCTTCTCCTGCGCATCCCAAAGATTCTCACCGGGGTGAAGGTCTGGGCTCCTTGGGGGCCAACCCGTGATCGAAAATGATGTCCCATGGTCCCTGAAGCCCTCTGTAAAGATATGAGCAGAATAAAGCCGGACATAGCCGCCTTGGAATACGCTTGAGTCATCAGGGAAGAAAAATCCGTAGGTAGACAGATGTGGTTATTCAGTAGGTCGGCAGATGACATCATTTGATGGGTAGATGACGTAGCTGCACCTCGAGTTGAACCTATCATAACACCGTCAGTAAATTTGGGGACTTTTTTAGTCAATTTACATTAAAAGCTGCCGTGACCCGGATTCGAACCGGGGTTGCTGCGGCCACAACGCAGAGTACTAACCACTATACGATCACGGCTGATGTGAGAAATACGAACTGAAAAAAGGTAAAGAAACAATTTTGGGGGTTGAGAAAAAAAAAATGCACCGTCGAGAAACTTAATTTAAACTTGACGCTCACTTGCAAAACAAGAAACTTGTCGGTGTGGTCCAATTATCTTAAACTTTACGATAACTTTAAGATAACTTTAAGATAATTTAAGACTTAAGGAATAAAAACGGCATTTCAAAAGTAGATACAGCAGCACTTTATAGAGTTTCAACAAAAGCTAAAATAAGTCTAACGTTGAAAGAAGGACCCAGTCCACTTAGATTGAATTAAACGCTGCAGTGACCCGGATTCGAACCGGGGTTGCTGCGGCCACAACGCAGAGTACTAACCACTATACGACCACGGCTCGCGAAGGAAGAAGACAGAAACCCACGTGGATCTGAACTCATCAGACCACGTGACCACTGCTCCAGAGTCCTGTCTACACGTTCCAGAACAAACTGGAGCCCCCCTTTTTTAGTTCAACCTCCTTCATGAGTGTTTTTCCTCAGAATAATCAGCTGAAATTCACTTAGTTATTCTTGGTTTTTGAGCGTGAAAATGCTTTATTCGCACAGTGGTAAACGTTTTTTTGTGGATCTAATGGAATAAAAATGTTTGTTCTAATAGTGTCATTCTAACAGCACAGAGGTTAGAATAACCTCTTGTGAGACGTTCTGCATATTCTCAATGCTGGTGTAGTGCTCCCCCTACTGGTCAAATGGTGTTACAGCACTTGACCCTGACCGGAGACACGATGGGATCAAGTCAGCAGCAGTGACGTCAGTAGGAGGACATATGGTTCTGTAAATAATGAGTAAACAAACATCAAATAAACACAGGGTGTGTATCTTCACGTGATCTCTTCAGTTACCATTTCAGACTCCACACACGCTGTGTCCTGAGCAGATCACCCTCCGGTTCCTAAGCCAATGTGGACCATTGTCCTGCTGCCTCGATTTCATTCGAATTATAGTCCCCTATTTTTTTTTCAGTCCCTGGTGAAGTGTAAAAAAAATGGAAGTAGATTTCTCAATTTATATTAACATGAAAAAGTAGAATTTGAATCCATACTCTCAGCTACAGCGGAAAAAAAAAAAGCTTAGATGTGTTCCTAGTCGGACGTTTTTCTGGGGGGACAACAAGCGGAAGTCAACAAATACTCGCATTAGCCTTAGCTCTTTACGTTCCTGTTATCTGTGGAAGTTGTTAGTTTCTCTGTTATTTAGTTCGGTTAACAAAGATGTCGTCATTTGACTCTGTGAAGGATTTTGTCAAAAGACGACTAACAGATGGTGATGAGGATATTTTCGAATCTTTCCAGAAAGTTGTCGTCAAGTACGAAGAAGAGATAAATCGTCTACGCGGACTGCTGGATCTCTGCCTTCAGTCCGACTTGAAACAACACATGATGGGTATGAAAAACGTTATTTTATTGAATAAAACAGATTTAACAATCGATTTATCCATATTTTAACAAACGGTAAGTCATTTCCTCGCATGTCTGCGTTCGTGTCGTCACAGTAGCATCATACTCCTTTTGTTGTTCCTCCAGATTGCCCACAGCGTCATGGCTGTTATGAAGAGGAGGAAGATGAAGAGGAGGTTCATGCTGACCAGCAGCTCTGGAACCAGGAGGTGAAGTCCAGCATGGAGCAAGAGGACACAGAGATTCTACACCTGAGAGAGGAACCAGAAGAACCGCACAACAGTCAGAAGGGAGATCAGCTTGTGCACAAGCAGGAAACTGATGTTGTTATGTTGACTCCTGCTTCTGAGGAAGATCAGACTCCATACGTGAAGGCTGAAGATGGTGCAGCACAGACAGAGTCTGTTGTCAACTTGCCGGTTATCAGCTCTGTGGTGGGAGCAGCAAACGTTGACCTGCTGATCTCTAACAGCTCTCATGAGTCCATCGGCCATGATGAGAGAGGAGAAACGGGAGGAAAAGATGATGAAACTGAGCCACAGTTTCAAACCACGGGAACAAGTAACGCCAAGAAGGAGCCATATGTTTGCACAGTATGTAACAAGGGTTTCACACAAAGTGGACTCTTGCAAACCCACAGTAGAATCCACACTGGTGACGACTCTTACAGTTGTACAACATGTGGCAAACATTTCACCTGTAAACAGAGCTTGACTAACCACATGAAAATCCACGCAGAGGAGAAGAGTTATACTTGTGAACATTGTGAGAAAAGCTTTAGACATAGGAGTTTTTTGAGAAAACACAAGAGAATCCACCTTAGAGAGAAGCCTCATGGTTGTGAAACGTGTGGTAAACGTTTCACATGGAAACAGAGCTTGACTCAACACATGAGAATCCACACAGGGGAGAAAGGTTATCATTGTAAACAATGTGAGAAAAGTTTCAGACATGGGAATAGTTTGATAAAACATATGAGAACCCACACTGGAGAGAAGCCTCATGGGTGTAAAACATGTGGAAAATGTTTCACGTGGAAACAGAGCTTGACTCAACACATGAGAATCCACACACGGTGAGAAGCCTCACAGTTTTACATGTTTGTGGAACTTTTAAGGTGTGTTTATGACACACTATTGTAGTAAAGTAGCATTGTTTTTTTAACATTATTATAGGTGATGATTCTGTTTCTGTTTCAATGCCAAAATAAACTGTTCTCGCAATCAAATTAACAAATGAATTTAAAATAATGCAGGTTAAATACACGAATAGTAAATCACAATGAGTTAACGGCATAATGTAACTGCATGAAAAACATAATAAAGCTTTACATAATCTCATGTGCTCATTAAACGGTTAAGTGATTCTACTTGGCAGCTAAAGAAAAGCTCAAATGGACGATGCTGTCTGAACAATATTATTAATAGGATTGAGATAAAACGCTTCATGTATTCACGATGCTGATGAATGAATTTGATTCGTAGTCATTTTAAAGAAATACATCATTAAAAATTCAACAAGAATGAATGATGATACATGACTGTTAACAATAAAGGACGAATGGGAACCAAATGATCTTCTGGTTTAATCTGTCCTCAGGTATGAATAGAACCCAGTTGTTGGCCGGGTTAGGTTTTCTGTCCAGAAACATTTACAGTGTTGTTGTTTTTTATTATCATTAATTCTAGAGGCTAAACCACGCTTAAAGCCATTCAAGTATTCCACTGCACTGATATGAAAGATGTGCTTATGCTTTATTCTTGCATGGATGTTGTGATGGAAGAGCTTCATGACATGTAGGAGCTGGACAAGCCAAGTGAAATAATGGTTATTTTAAAGCTGACACATAAACGAAGACAGTGATGGTGAGCTAGGGCTCATGACAATATGGAAGGATCCAACAGCTAAGGTCATTTCACTGATGTGGTCATGGATAGCTCCTGATCGTTTGTCCATTTCCCCTGAGACAGAAGAAGAAGCTCAGACCTGGCTGTGCTATGGAAATGAAAGCCAGCTGCAGGGCTCAGCAGGACATTTGATAGCGTCACCCTGGAGCTGACGGTGCTCCTCTGCGCCTCCTTCTTCTCTTTTACATGTGGACTGAAGGCAGAGAATCCATCCCATCAGGACCGCTTCACTGGGCCTGTCTTCACCGGACGCGTCCTGATGCAGCATCAATGCTACGGATCAGCTGATGGAAGCAGATGTCAGAGGAACAGGTGATGCTGACCTGAAGAGTTACCTGAAGGGAAACGTCGTGGACTGGAGGTTCCACTGGATCAGGGGTGTCAAACTCATTTTTACCGAGGGCCACATCAGCATAATGTCTGTCCCCAAAGGGCCAGATGCAACTTATGAATGTAACTGAAAGTTACCCACTGTGAAGTGAAATAAATGTAACTACTGTACTCCTCAGTGATAAGGAACAAGAGGAGCGTCAGCTGATCAAACATCAACAGCGGTGTCACATTTGTGTGGGTCCAGCAGTTTTCAGCGTCCAGAGCTCCAACAACACGTCACCGTCAGTAAAATGATCTCCCACCCCCATCCTCTGGTGCGCTTTAGAATCAGCTCCATTCCTCACTTCACCCTTGATGGTCGGACTGGAAGCTTCATCAGAGACTCTTGTCGGCTGTTGTGTGTTCGGAGCTGCAGATGCGACAGGTCACCATGACGACCTTGGTTCTGGTGGTTCTCCTGGGAACAGGTGTACCTGGTGCGGCGGGAGGTGAGGTCACGTGATTTCAGAGTTTGGTGTGTTTGTAGCCTGCTGGATGAATTCAGGGCTCTGTTGATGGACTTCCTGACATGTTGGCACCAGAGAAATGTTCAGGCGTGACCGAGCTGTCATCTGTAAGCTGAGCAGGAAATCCTGTGTGAGCAGCTGATCCAGGGTCCAGCAGGGGTAGATCCAGGGTAGATTTGATCCAGGGTAGATTTGTTCCACATTGTTCAACATTCTTGACGTGACGCAGAACACAGAAATATGACCTCCTTGTATTCAGACAGCAGACGACAGGAAGGATTCTGATTGTAAAAGTTCTTCCAGTTGTCAGCTGATCATCAAAAACAACAAAGAGCAACAGGAAGGAGACTCGATGAAACCAGAGAAGAACTGACTGAACAACAGACGGCATCAGAACCACTTTACTGGAGCCCAGTTCTTGTTGGTTCTGTGTGCAGGAAAATCAAATGTTTCACTGTTTTATAAAACACAAATCATGTTTCTGTTTCTTTCAGTGACTCACTCTCTGAAGTATTTCCAAACTACGTCTTCTGGAGTCCCAAACTTCCCAGAGTTTGTGTCTGTTGGGTTGATTGATGACGTTCAGATTGTTCATTATGACAGTAACACCAAGAGATCAGAACAAAAACAGGACTGGATGGAGAAAATCACGGCAGATGATCCTGAGTACTGGAACCAAGAGACTAGGATCGCTAAGGGAAACTATGAGAGGGACAAAGTCAACATTGAAACTTTAAAGAAGCGTTTCAACCAATCTGAAGGTTTGTTTATGTTTCTACTGATAAAATGTTGTTCATGTTGCCATGATGTAGGAAGTAAACACACACACACACACTATTGTTCATCTGTCGATCAAACTGCGAGATGGTGGCGTTTCTTGCTGACTCAGCACAAACATTCCTGACAGACAACTGGATTCTGCTGGACTACACTGAGCCAGTGTTTCTGTCCATCCCATAATAACCAGCAGAGATCACTGAGACTGGATCAGAATAACTCCATTGAGAGTCTCTCTCTCTCAGGTTTCCATATTGTCCAGCGGATGACTGGTTGTGAGTGGGACGATGAGACTGGAGAGAATCATCACAGCTGTCTTCAAACCACATCGCTGGTTTAACAGGAGTTGATTCAAACACATCACCATCATTCCAGTTCAACACTTCTGCTGCTGGGTTGTTGGTTCTTCCAGCTTTCCTATCGTCCTATTGGTCCTCCTAGGGTCAGGTGACTTGACGCTACCTTGAGATGAGATCTGACAACCACTAGAGAGTTGTCTCTGCTGTTTGTCCTGAGTCTTTCTCTGCTCGTTGCTGCTAATATAACTAGTTAACCAGGTGAACGTTGGATGAAGTTATTCTGCTAGTTGGTTTATTGTCAGAACAAATTCTGCTTTGCAATGAAGTTCCACATTTTACACGTGTCATCATTCTCCTTTCTTTCACTTTAAACAATGATGATTGAATTTATGGAGTTCAGAGGTTGATCCCATTATCATTGACATAGTAAATAAAAGTAAGACATGAAAGTCAATGTTCGGTTCTTTATTTTAATGCCTTACTCTGATTTGATGTTTCTGACTAATTTAAACGTTTCTGTGAACCAGAGACCTGAAACGTTTGGGGTTTTTTTCTGGTGCTTTGGCGCCACCTGCTGGTTGGATCCGGATCGTCCTGGAGGATTTGAACGTTCCTTCATTTCTTCCTTAATTGTGTTTGATGTGTTTGAATCTTGTTTTTGTTTGTCTCTCATCCCAAAATCTCCTGGAGAAAACGTTTCTAACTACTTTATATGTTTACTTCAAAGTTTAAGATGTTTTAAAGGAACGTTAAAAGTAGTTCTGCAGAATCTCATGAAACTCAGCGGCCACCAGCAGGTGGCGTCAAAGCACCAGAGAAAAACGTTTCAGCTCTCTGGTGCGATCACGGCCCTTTACTGATGTCAGTGAAATAATTTATTAATTAAAAAACGGTCTGCACTCGTGTTAAAAATCAGGTCGTCTGTTCATTGGTTTTGTGATCCATCTCAGAACAGAACTTCACCAAATGTTTTTTTTTTTAAATTATTATTCTATTTTCTCACCCATGATGTCAAAACTTGGTTTCGTGGACCTTCTGTCAGGTTGCCAAAAATATTCAGAAATGAGTAAAGTAAGTAAATATAGATTATAGACTTCAATGTTGACGAAATGACTGATTCACTTGAAATATTTTTGTTCTGAATATTTTTATTCAGTATTCTGTAATAGAGAATAAAATTTAGCTGAAAGAATACACCTGTGATGGTTTGATAACTTTGGTTGGGTTTATCAGTATTGACATATACTAGGGTGTGTCTTTTATGGTATAAAATCCACAAACATTTCTGGTATTGCTTCAATGTGCTTAAAATACACAATTTTAATAGAGATTAATTGTTTCATTTTCAGCATCAGCAGCACTGTTGTGAGGCAAAGACATTAGATGTGTGCTAAGTAAGGGTAATTTTCACAGATCATTATTGCACGTTTCAAACCAAGAAATAATTTAGCAAGAAATCCCCACAGGTGCTTTACGCCAAGCGTGCCATTTCTTCACTACACTACATCAAACACACGCTAGATGGCGTCATAGTGATTCACTGACTCTAATATCCACCGAACGGCAAATGAGCAAGCTTTTATTTTGAAAATCAGCACACAGGAAGTCCAACAGAGGCAGTCGCTGCCGTCTGTTTGACAGGGCAGCGGCAAACCACAGCGCGTGCGTGCGCGCGCGAGACTGAGTTGAATCACAGCAATGTACAGGCAGACGTTACACTAACATTCATGACAGCGAGCCGGAGTAGCTAACTTCCCTGCGGAACTTTACCGTTTGTTGGAGCAAATAATGGACTAACTTCAGGTCAGTCTCACTTTTTTTAGACTCGCTGAGTCAAACCTGATTGGTCAAATTAATGTCCGCGAGCTCACGACGTTACCGTAACGTCAACAAGTGTTCTACCGTGAGGTTAGCGCGGTGACCGCTAGCTTAGTTTACTGACGTTTTCTAACATGTTGAAGTATGTTGAATTAATTAAAACAGATCTTTGATTTTTTATTTTTTTTTGTTAATATGACAAAGTTCCATTCTTTTTTTTTTGTTTTAGTGACGTTTCTTTTCCACTCACCCGCCAAATTAACAAATGTAAATTAATGGCAGAAAGTGATTTTACTTTATAGTGTAAAGCGTTTTGCTGTGAATTATTGACTGGTTTTCTGAGGCAAAAGCTCGTAAAGTTAGCAGAGTTCACCCTCTTTTAATGCCCATTTCCCACAAAAACACGACGTAAAAATTTCTTTTTAAGAGTTAAAATGATTGCATTGCTAATGTGTTTGAACCAAAACAAACGGAAGCCTGATTTGTACACAATAAACATATAAAAAACAAATGGCACAACAAAGTCATTGACCCATTTATTGAACATTGAGATTGTGCCAATTTACCAACGCTGCGTCATGGCAATGTTTATAAAGTTTAAGTGTGTGAAACTAATTCTAAATGTGTTCTCAGCGTGTTACATAATACGTGCTTGCGAGCTTTTCCACCTCAAAGCTGGTTTGTGTCACACATGTATGAAGACAAACCTGTTCCGGATGTCAGCATGGAATGTACCTCCAAAAGGTCTTTGAAATCGATTCAGAATAACCAAGTGAAACGCAAGCAGTGGTTTTATTCAGTGGAGCGAGCTTCAGTGATGCTCCTTGTTTTCCTCCCTCTACCTCTTTTAGCCTCTGCGTTCAGTGTGTGTGTGTGTGTGTGTGTGTGTGTGTGTGTGTGTGTGTGTGTGTGTGTGTGTGAGTGAGTGAAACTGTCAACTTTCCTGTTCATGTGTGTCAGATGGTTATGAAACGGATAAATAGTTGCTTCATTTGTGGACTCTATGAGAAGTGTAAACACAAACTCCAGCATGGTGTTGCCAAAGCTGGGTTTTGTCAGGGAATAAATCACTTAAATCTGTGTGTGTGTGTGTGTGTGTGTGTGTGTGTGTGTGTGTGTGTGTGTGTGTGTGTTTCCGTGACACAGCGGGGTGGTTAGTCATTGGCTGGAATGGCCTGAGGACTGAGCAAAGGAAAGAAAATAAGTATGTCGAAGATGGAAAATGCACTAAGATTGCAACATTGAAAAAAGAACAAAGGGAGATAACAAATATGGGACGGAGGAGGTAGGAATTACATTAAATGGGAAAAAGATGAGGCATGAAAGAAGAGGAGGGTTTAAAACACAACAGCGCAGGTCGCTGAGTTTAGCCCTCAGCTGCAACTAATGCAAGTCAGATGTTTATCCTATGCAGATAGGGTAACTTGGTTTTCCACCTTCTGGTGACTAAACCGGTTTACTGCGACAACAACCCAACATCTGCTGTGAGTGTGACTTACAAGTTTATGGCCGTGTCTGTGTTTGCACACATCTGGTGGGGATGCTTACGTGTAGTTTAATGCTGTGAGACTTGATACTCAGCTGGTCTTCAAGTGTTATGAATTAGATTGCTTCAGTTCCACTTTTATGATTTGGTAAGCTCTTCTCCAGAACAGATTGGCATTTGATTTGGGAATCTTTTGTGAGACATGGTGAAAATATGAACTCCTTGGACCGTTGCCATAAATCATCCTAAAAGCTAAAATAACAAGGATCAGATTGATTTGGATCCTCATGTGAATTAGATGCCCGTAATAAACAAGAAAGAGATATTGCAGAAAGAGACACAACATTTCTAGTGCTATTAAAATAAACTGTTGACAGATTTATTTAACAGTCTCATCTTCATGTGTGATGTGTGTGTGTGTGTGTGTGTGTGTGTGTGTGTGTGTTTGTGTTTCTGGCAGTCTGTGGGATGGCAGAGCTCCCGTCTGGACTGCTGGAGGCGTGTGTTGTGATTGGCGCTTCCAGTGATAAGCTTCGATACGCATACCAGGTATATAAATGTATGCATATATATTAAGTCACAGACAACCCCACTTACAAAGATTGCAACATTTCCATTTTGCTTCTTCTGTTAACATGGACTCCACCAAAGTATCTTCTGCATTTTGTTCAGTCTGACACATACCTGAGTAATCCAAAGTATTACAGCACTCCTCAGTAATTCTGCTCCTCTGTTTTAAAGTTAACACTTTAATACACCTGCGTGCCATCGGAGTAGAGTTTGCAAAATGTTTACAATATGAAAAACAAGAGCTTGTTAATGATAGTTAACACAATAGGCAATAGATAGTTGATTGCTTTCATTTCATCCAAAGTAATCTGATAATAACTTATTGAGAAAGTATGATAGATTTTGTTTGCTGGATGTTGATGTGTTACTGACTGACAGCCCTAAAAATATACCCTGACTCATAGCTGTATCAGCAGAGCGAGTTAACCGACTTCCCCCCGTTGGAAGCTGAGATACTGCAGGTCCATGCCCCACCCTTTGTTTCCAAGGAGACCAACTCCATCGGTCCAGCTTTCAGCCGTGTCCAGAGGAGGAGGAGCTTCATCAAGAAGGTAAACTTAATGTTTTTATGTCAAACTTTAAACGTGTGAGAGCTTAGCTTTTGGAGAAGTATTTATTTTCCGTTATTCTCTGACGCTTTATTTTTGGATAAGCAACTGGATTCCTCAGATCACATTTAGAACAAGATCCACGTTTGTTACTGTTCTGATTGCAGAAGAGACGAGACCGCCATGTGGAGGCGTTGCCTAACGGAGAAGCATCCAATCGTTCAGATACGTCCTCAGTGACGGAGGACATCAGCGTCCCAAAGGATCTGGACCTCATCGCCTTGCCTCAGCTCTGTTTCCCTGGTATAGTGTGTGTCCTGTGTGACAAACTAAACCTCACGCTGTCTTGAATGGAGTAACACACATCTGTTTGTTCAGTAAATACAACTGTGTGTTACCCTGGTAAGACCAACATGCTTTTGGTGACTGCATTTTGAGTAAGAACTCTTTTCATTTGCTTTTGTGTGCATCAAGTTTGTTATTGCATTTTTAAAATCAGTTGTTGTCTTGCTACGTTGACTGAATAGATTATGCACTTATAATTACAATGACAACAAATACAAATTTTTCATGTAGACAATACTACAGTAGCTCTGCTTCAACACGTCATTGTCTAGTTGTGTTGAAATATTCTTACTGATTAAATCCAGATAAAATCTAATGCATAAAGTAACAGATCTGTATAATTACAGCATATTTAATCAGCTGAGAGAAGCCAAAAGAAAGAGTTTTGATAGATGAATACAACTGAACCCTGCTCAGTATCATATCTTGGTTTCTATTGGATAGGTGGTCTTCAGCTAGCCAGTGAACATAAAGAAGACAGCTATCACTTCCTGGTCTTCACCGACCTTTTTGGGAACCGAACCCATGGAGTTGTTGTGAAGTACTACAGGCATGTACAGGTACAAAACACTGTTCCGCAAGCAAAAAAGGATGTTTAATCCAATCAGTGCAGATAGATGTTTCTCATTGGCTGCCTACCCCGTCAGTCCTCTCGGGAAAGCGGAGTCCAGAATGGCCACAGGTGGAATTCATCAAAGTCTCGCCTTTATGCGCCCTTTGCCGTGTGCATCATCTCCAAATTCCCTTATTACAACGCTCTGAGAGACTGCTTGTCATGGTAATCGTCTCTATTAAATTAATGAAGCTGACTGATTATCTGATTTTTTTGGTGTGACATGATGAAAAGTTAAACCCGCCTTCTTTATATCTCCCACGTCCACTCCACCTCCTCAGTCTCCTGGTCCAGTTGAGGCCTGCGAGACAAGCAGACATCGAGGAGACGATCAAAGAATTCTCAGCCAAGCTGTCCCTAGTTCCTCTACCACCCCCTGGACAGCTACATGTGGTGAGAAAACACCCCCCCCCACTCTCTTTTAAGCCACTTGTCTGCTTGTCTTATCTTAGTTTTGCTCTCCACATGTGGCCAATGTCAACATCTCTTTATTGGTATGTGTGTTTGTCAGTCCTTCAACCTCCGACCTCTTCAAGTGGTCCTTCCATCCAGAGAGGATCAGGACAGACCCGTGATCGACATCGACATGCATCTACCGTTCCTCTGCTTCTCCCACACAACACTTCTCCAGGTAATGCCTTTCACAGACTCTGGAATCACATATAAATTCTAGAATAGGTCATCTCATTCTATCAGGAGTAGTTAGTCATAAAAGGAGTGCTTCTCGTCAGAGGTATTGTAAAGCACATCATAAAGTACAGTTAATCATAGAGGATTAGATCATTTCCTGTTTTCAGTTGAAACCCCATGAGGCTCTCCTCTCTCTAGGTGCTTTCCTGCCTCCTTCAGGAGCAGAGGCTGGTGTTCTTCTCCACCGACTGGGCCAAACTCACTCTGGTTGCAGAGAGTTTGCTGCTGTACCTGCAGGTCAGAGGAGGAGCGTGTCTCTCACTCGTTTTGATTATTATTCTTTTGTTCTGATGCAACAGTGTGTTGCGTTCTCGCTTTCATCTCCCTTCAGCCTCTGTCTTGGCAGCAGCCTTACGTTCCTGTCCTGTCTAGAGGAATGCTGGACTTTCTCATGGCTCCTACTGCATTCCTGATGGGCTGTCACATCAGCCACTTTGAAGAGGTTGCTGCAGTGAGTGAAACTTCCACACCTCTCCTGATCAGCAACGGGAATTAACATGTTGACGGACTCATTTTTTGCAAATTTAGGAAAAAAAATTAGCAGTTTTGTATGTTTTGGCTTAAGTTGATATCAAGTTAGTATCCAATTTTAAGATTCTAAAAAATTTTGATTTGTTTATGAGATGGAATTGATTGTTTTACGACTACTCTACTCCCTGTAATGTGCGTGACTCGTCTGCGAGGTTAGCATCAGATTCAACATCAATATTTCTTGCTAATGTGTGTAATTCAAGTGAACAAATGTCTTTTCATAACTGTCTTGAAGGGCTCACATTCTATGTGAGAGTGTGTTACAGTAGCTCACGTCATATATTTAACAGTAGCTGTGTGTTGGCCTGACAGAACAGGACTGTGTTGTGATGAATTGCACCCATTGTTTTTACATGTGCGGCGTCTGTATGTAGGAGACAGAGGAGCTGATCCTGGTGAACATCGATGATGGCATCATTCAGTCATCATGGTCTGAAACCTTTGACCTACCGACTATCCCTCTGTCTGCAGCAGAGAGCTTCATGTCCAGGTATCACTCTGGTTTCTGGTTCGTTCATTTCTTCTGTGTGTTTCTTCTGAACATGACAGCAACAGTCATCTACCTTCCACGTTTCACGGTTATTCTTGTCCTCTGTTCAGGGGACAATAAACTGTCAGACTTCATGCTGTCTAAGAATTTGATCATCTTTTTTCTTCCTTGCTGACTGCTGCTGTCTGATAATAAAAATTCAAACTAAATCAAATTTCGAAAAGGAATGGAGAAGAAATTTAAATCTTGCATCCTTGTTTACATCCTTGGTGTCTTTGTGTGCAGGGCAGAGTGTCTCCAGCTCCACTACGACTTGGAGCTATGCCACCTCGGAGCGTGTACCGATGCTAATGTCTTGCGATCCCAACGCAGAGACTGGCAGACGCGTCTCAACACACAGATACAAAACATCACTCTGGAACTAGTGGTCAACATCTTCAGGTAACTCTCCCTGTACTGAATAAATGCATTATTTGGATATAATTCAGATATTGAACTGATTTGACTCAGAACTTTGTGTTTTGCTCTCTTGCTTTTATCAAACTGGCTCTTCATCAGAGGCGTCCAAGACTTCTTAAATCATGAACACAGAGTTTTTAACAGTGAGGAGTTCTTGAGGACCAGAGAGCCAGCAGACCAGTCCTTTTACAAAAAGGTACACTCACACACTTATGGTGCTGTGAAACATATTCAACCCTTTCCCGATTCCTTTATTTCCCCAACAAACCTGTGTTGAATCTGAACAGTAGGAAACAGTAATGCACCTTCCCAGAAGTGGCCAGTCTTCCAAAACGAGTACGTTGAAGCTCATTCAGTCAGTCACAAAAGATCCATAGAAAACATTGAATGAATTGCAGGCCTCTTTACAAATGTCAGTGTTCATGGCTCCACTGTTCCAAAGAAGCTGACGCAATAATGGAAGCCGCTGCTAACCCAGAAGAAGATCAATGATTGTCTGAATTTTGCCACAAAACATCTTGGCATCCCTCTGACTTTATGAGAGAATGGATGGAGAAACGTTGAAGTGTTTGGAACACAGGGGCCCCCGAAATCTGATCTAAACTAAACACAACATTACACAACAAAAGATTAGACCACTGGTGAAGCCTGGAGGCCACATTGTAATATTGTATGGCTTTGCTGCCTAAAGTCCGGGGTGATTTCCCATAATTGAGGGAAACATGAATTCTGCCGTTCAAGGGAATATTGAAAGGGAATGTCAGATCTCTAGAGTGTTAGCTGAAGCTAAAATCAGGCAACAAGACAAGGACATAAAATATAGCGGTAATTTCACCTTTGAATGGCTCCAAAAGGACTAAAATGAAAGATTAGCAGTTGCGTCATCAAAGTCTGGACGTGGGAACCTTTGAGATGCTGTGGTGGAGCAGTTCATGACCTTAAACTATCTAATGAAGAAATTCTGCAAAGATGATCCCAAAATTCCACCACAGCAATATCAGAGAAAGATCTTTGGTCTCCAGTTGGGGGTGCATCTTGTTAGTGAGTTCAGGGGGTGTTTGATACGTTTCCACAGAACTCTTTACTCAAGTCAAACACACAACAGTCAGATAATCTGACAAGGCTTCTTGTTTGCTGTTTGCTGTGTTTGTTTCCAGGTACTGGACACTCATATCTTCCACTCGTTCCTACGTGACAGGCTAAACAGGAAATGGGACACCTTCAGTCGCATGGAGCAGAACACACGTGAGCATGTGCACAGGTATGGTGTAATAAGTGAGGGATAAATGTAACCTAGCAACATCATCAACAAGTCCAGCGCAAACCCAGTGAAATAAAAGTCCTACAATTCTTTACTGTTCCCAAAGTGAAGCATCATCGAAATTTAATCCCTTTTTGAAGTAGCTAGTCAGCTGCTTCTTTCAGTTTTAGTGCAAACATGTGCAATGATGCACAAGTGGAATTTCACCCCATCTTCAAGTATGGCTATAAACATTTAACACAAGGACGACATGTTGTATGACCTGGTTCTTTTCTAGTATAACCCAACCCTTACGTAACCTGTCGCTGATTTTTGGGCTGCCTCAAAGTTGTAGCTTCCAAACCTGGTGGAAACGAATAATTAGTTGATCAACAGAAAATAATTTGAACCTCTGTTGATGAGATTTCAGTGATTTTTAATGCAACTAATCGAAACAACTGTTAGATGCATCGATAAAACAGAACCACGGTGTCCAGTCATCAAAGATGGACATTAAACTGCCGTATCTGATGCATAAACTTCCGCTTCCTTGTCGTTTCTCCAGGAACCGAGCGATGACAGCATCTCCTCGACGTCCTCTCATGTCTGACCTTTCAAAGAGCGGCTACCGAAGCTACGCCAGTCCCAACGACAGGCTGAGCAAGAAACTGGGAGCCAGTCTGCCGAACCTGGAGCACTCTACCAATGACAGCGTGATAGCCGTCAGCCCCAACAGACCAACCTCTCTCAGGAAGATGACGCCTGATACTGGTTAGCACAGGTCAAGGGAAGGGGTTAAATCAAGAGCTGAAATGTTTTTAACTTTCTTTATCATTTTCCAGGGTTGAAGTTTCCCCAGAAGGTGGTAAAGGTGTTCCGCCTCCCGGACTTCCCCCCTCCGTTGGCCTACCATTACGTCCAGAACTATTACTCTGACATGGTTGCGTCCCTGGCGAAGGCTATAAACACTACGCCACCTCAGGAGTCTGCTCTGCTGGCCAGGTACTGACGAAAATTTATGCAAAGTAGGGAACAGATGTAGAATTAATGTACAAGTGAACTGGTTTTACCTTAACATAAATGGATCTCCACACACACTCCAGGTATCACTACCTCCGTGGTTTGGTGAACACTGTGTCCAACAAGCGTCTTGACGCGCTGGAGGATTTCCAGAGTCTTTACAAGACTGACTCAGACATCTTCCCTTCCCAAATGGTGAAGTCACTGGTTGACTCTTTACCAGAAGCTGAACGGTTACAGGTCAGTAATAATCTATAATCATTAGTTCGATGAGAACCTTAAAGAGCATCTACTAATTATCCGTGTAATATCCGGCGATGTGTCTCCACAGGCGGATAGACGACCGGAAATTAAACGTCTGATCAGCCGGGTGAAGAGGGACCAGGAGCGTGAGCGAGCGCACCACACCCATGAGCACGAGGAAGCTGCAGTGAAGCGCTTCCAGCTGCCAAAAAAATACATGCAGCTGGAGGAGTTTGTTAAGTGCATCCAGGAATCGGGCATAGTAAAAGACCAAGGGACCATACATAGACTGTTTGATGCTCTGACTGTAGGTAAATAACGTCCTTTACTGCAAATATCTCTGCATAAACATCTGTTGGTAAAGCTTCTAAAATCAATGCCATGTCCTGCAGAGAGTAGTTCATGTCATTTCCCTTTAAACAGGCTGTCTTCAGCATTCACACACACTGACCACATATCCTGTAAAACGCCCCCGCCTCCCCTTTTTTTTGGAGGAAGGTTGTTAATAATTACCTCATGCCCTCTTGAAGGAGAATTTGTCATTCCTGTTTGGAGTTAAAGGTGTAACCGGAGCTCAGTGTCGCTTGTCTTCAAGAACAATCGTTATCTGTTTATGTGTTTGTTAACCTCTCCTCCACCAGCTGCATTCAAATAATTCATGTTTGATCATTTCCTCAATCTGGCCAGGATGAAGCGGTGTTTCGATGAGCCGATGGCAGGTTGCGCTGGCCAGTGTAAACACTTTCACGACCTGAAACATTCATGTAATCTCAGGGTAAACAGGAATGTGAGAAGACGTTGGAGTCAAGAGAGTATGGATCAAGTTATTTGTTGAGGATTGGAGATTAGAGCTGAGGGAGTCAGGATAGAAGGATATTTTTGTTAAAAGCAGGAGGTTTTGCCAAAAGGTTTTTCCAGGGAGAAAGGTTAGATTTGGAGCTTATCTCGCCGGCCAAGTTATGTTATTGGAACAAGGCTTTTATTGGAGGCCTCTTGGGTGCAATGAGCAAATATCAATTCTCACTGGTGAAACAGAATTTAGCATGTTGGACGCCTGGTTCCAGTGAATCAGAACTTCCAAAATCCATGTAGAATGCATTAGAATGCAAGATAAATAGAGACATTGGACAACATTGTGGAGTTCTTTTAGTGTCTGCTTCTACGATTTGACTTTAAACAAGAGCTTGACTTATTAAATATGAGATGAATATGAATCAAACTTCTACTTTTGCTATCTGGGATCCCAAAAAGAAAGGCATCTATGTCTGTAAAAGTGGCCTCTGTCTTTATTAGCAGCACAGAGCGGTCTCTGTACAGTATGTGTCATTGTTATAATACAATGGGGACGGCAACCGCCAACTACTATAATGCACTGCGGCAGATTACAATCAGATGCTGGTGAGAACTTCTGGGTGAATAAAGATGAAAATACAGTTTGCTTCATCAGCTTCATCCTCCTTTTCAAACTTCTGTGTTGATTTCAGGTCAGCAGAAGCAGATCGGTCCGGAGCTGTTCAGAGTTTTCTACACCATCTGGAAGGAGACGGAGGCCGAGGCGCAGGAGGTGTGTTTGCTTCTTACTGACCTCTGGGGAGATTTGGTTGTCACCACTGGTCAATGGTAAGATCAGTCTGTAGCCTGTGTAGCTGATAGGCTGACCCGGATGACGTACAACCAGTTTCTCAAAGCTCGTGACGCACCGGGGTATCAGCAGCCGCATGATGTAAGAGTTTGTTCTTCCTGCTGATTGTTGAAGATTTGGAAAGTCTTTTGTGTAAACAAAGTGGCAACACAACCAGAACGTGTGAGCTCTGCGTGATACAAACTGTACAAGTGAGCTGGTTTTATTATCTTACCTGTAAACTGAGTGATAAATTTCTTCTCTATGTGGATCAGCTGACTTCTTCCTATGTGATTTCCCAGGTGTGTTTGCCGGCGGCCGTCCTAGAAAACATCGAGCCTAGCGAATGCGTCTTTAAGCTGTCCTCTTCTGTCAAGACGAGTCGCGGCGTGGGGAAGATCGCCATGACTCAGCGGCGACTCTTCCTGCTCACCGACGGTCGACCGGGATACGTAGAGGTGGCGCAGTACCGGGATTTAGAGGTGAGACCAAACCCCTCAAAGTTAATTCAGTGAGGAAAAGTATTTATTATTCCTAAATGACGTCCTGTCTTTCTCTGCAGGAGGTGAAGGTGTCCTCTGCTCCCTTTTTACTCCTTCGAATCCCCAGCTTGAAGCTGCGCGTCCGAGGCAGGAAGGAGGCGTTTGAGGCCAATCTGAAAACAGAAACTGAACTGTGGAACCTGATGGTCAAAGAGATGTGGGCTGGACGCAACATGGCCGACCAACACAAGGTACAGCCGAATCTGAGGGGCGTATCTGGAGGTACCAGGATTAGGATTAGGGACCCTGAACTACGAGATCCAACACTGGACTTGAAATAGAAATAACTGTATGAAGTTTGAAGTTGTAGCTTGATTACTCATAACTAGTCATGTCTAAGTGCCTGTGTGTGTGTCTGTGTGTGTCCATTCCACATATTTGAACCTCAATGACCTTTGTAGGTGTGGTTGAAATTCCACGAGGCATTCATGCACACACACTGAACAAAGAGTGTTTCCTGTATGAAACCAGATGATGCAACTGTAACATCAGTCCCTCCTTTCTCTCACATTGTCTCTCTCTTTTCTCTTTTATTTCTGCTGTGATTCGGTGTGTATTGGTTCAACACCAAACTGTTTTGCTTTGTCTTCCTTCACAGCCTGCATCTATTTTTGCTCAAACATAATTTTGCTACAGCGTTTTGCGTTTATACGTTTTTTTTTAACCCACATCTCTTTGACTACATCCTTGCTTGAGCCTTTATATGTTGCGCCCATTCTCACTACCTTTTGCACCTCGCTCTCCAGGACCCCCAGTACATGCAGCAGGCTCTGACCAACGCCTTGTTGATGGACGCGGTGGTGGGCAGCCTTCAGAGCAGTAAGGCCATCTACGCTGCTTCCAAGCTGGCTCACTTTGACCGCATCAAGCTGGAAGGTAGAGGAGGATGCTAAAGAGTGTTTGTTGGTCTGGTTTGCTTTGCTTTCAAAACCTAAAATTACGCTTTTATGATGTTAAAATGAGTCTTTGTTCCGGAATAAAACAATTTATCGTAAACTGTAGAGGTTATTTACTTGGTTTTGGCCCCAGTTCTCGTCTCTATAAACAGTCAGGTCTCAACTTTGTTTTCCTGAGTGATTCATCAGAGTTTTTTATTGCCCTCTGTTACAACTCTGTAACACCACTTTGTGTGTCTGTAGTGCCGATGATGGTTCCCAAGACGACCGCAGAGACGCTGAAGCACAAAATCAACCCGTCGCTGGAGCTCACCGCTCCTCAGGCTGTAGATGTGCTGCTTTACACACCAGGTCCAAACACACACACACACACACACACACACACACACAATTAGCTCCCGTATGGGTCCCATAATCAAGCCATCTCAGTGTTCTTATCAGCAGTAACAGGAGTTGGGCTTCTATTACTCCAGACAGACAGTTTCACATTTAGGATCCATAACCTGCTTCTGTCTCATTACTTCTCTTCCTCTTTCACTCTCTCTCCATTTTGCTCCAACATAAACATAAAGTCTGACTCGTAAAGATGCCAGTGAAGCTCCTGGACAACAATTCCTCCCCCAGCCTTCTGGAGAAAAGCTGCAGAAGTTAGTCATTTAAAGTAAAATGTTTATGTCTATAAAGGGAAGCTCCTTCTCGGGGCTTAAATATAATGCTATATATATATATATATATATAACACGTATATAGATAATCCTTATAGTGGGAGCTGTGAAATCACATGAAACCAGAATAAGTCACTTTTGCAGTAAAGCAGTAATTAACGTCAACATCAGTGAAAACCAGCCAACGGTGTGAAAACAACCTCTTGGACAGAACTAATGAAGAAACAACTTCATGAACTTCCACCCAGACGACCAAAGATCAAAGTCTTTTATCAGATATTTTACGATTTAATTTGTCATCCACAGTTTGGAGACAACGGTTAAAAATCAACCAAAATAAAAATATTTTTTTAAAAATCACCTGATTGCCACACATCAGAAAGTCTATGGGAGGTTGTGTTGTAGTAAAGTTCTGGATCACGCTCTTCCCTTCATCATAAAAACCCCAAATGTTACAGCATCTTCTGAACACACGGGATTCAAGCTGAAATGGGAATTATCCGACCGGACAGACTGTTGTGTGACGCAGCAGGAAGGCTGCGAATGAGCAGCTTAAAAAGGGCTATAAAGCCACGGCCTTTCAGCAGTCTGACCATCTGGGACCACTTAGGCGCCCGGCTGGTGGCGGACTGACGCTGGCGCTGACACACTGCTGGACACTCACGACCCAGCTACGCCCACATATTCAGACATTGTCGGGTTCTTCTGTAGCCGGGAGCTCGTTGGGATTTCTGCTGGAGAAAAGAACAGATCCCACCATTCAGACCCTCCCTGGCCGCCTCGCTCCCGCTCGGGTGTGAATATAGGTCACTGAATTGAATTCCTGGCATATGGCCTTGCTCACCCCCACCCATTTCCTCCTTTCCACAGCCATCTCCCTCTCTTTTCTCTGTCCCTCTCATCCCTCCATCTTTGAAAATACAGGACGTTGCTGTTCTTTTCCAGTACAAAAAGTACTGAAGCACAAAAACAATTCAAACATGAAGTGTTTACGTTCAAACTGTTTGGTTGATGATCACAATTTCTCATCTTCGTTGTTGGGAAAGCACTTTTTTGTGCAACAGAGTAACTGATGAGCGGTGTGTGTCTGTGTGTGTTTCAGGTCAGCTGTGGGTGTCTGTGGGTGGAGGGAAGGTGATGGTGTTCGATGCCTCCAGCTGGTGCCTCACAAACACCTGTCACGTAGGAAATGCAAGAGTGGTAAAGCCAACGCACACGGCAGACGCACATAAACACAACAAGTTGAACCAAACACCAAAACATAGAAAGAAAGAGATGCACAAAGATGTGAAAAAGAAACCTGGGTGATTACAAAATCCTCCTCTGTAGGTGGAGGTGAGAAGGAAAGGCTGAATTCTGACCTCTCCAAGGACTTTAGCATGATTTAGTTTGTGGGTTTGGTTTTATTGAAGTAAAACTGATTCAAATGATGTTGTAACAGATGCAACAGGGAGGTTTCCTTCGGAATAGTTTTGAGAAATACCGCTTTGAATAAAAACTCCCTTTCCAGCCTTGCAGAAGGTCAAGATTAGAAACGAATCGGTGGAAAAAGCGGAACATTAGCAGCTAATGAGTCTGACATTTCCCTCTGTGGGAGCGTGGAGACTAAAAGAGAGTTATAAACAGAAGCAGTCTTTAAAATGATCAGGTGACCAGATGAACCCTAATATTGTGCCTAATCTGGTTAAAAGTTCTGAGTGTTTTTTACAGGCTGCGTTCATCGGCTCTAAGTAGACAAAAATCAATTTCATGTCCGGGTTTTCCAGAATTCTGTGATTGGCGATGGTCAGTCTGTTACCTGCAGCGAGAAAGATTTTCAGAACGTAGAACTAAAAAATCTGTTTTCTCTCAAAAAAGTATTTGAAATCAGTTTCTCTGACGTCTCTCCTCAGAAGTTTCAGACTGTCCCTTTTTTTTTTTTTAAATCTTTTTTGTCCCAGCTGGTTAATGGATGTAAAAACATTCTGTCATTACTCATAGTGTCAGGAGAAATAATCCTAGCTGATGCGTCTCTGCTAATTTCGTAACGGGCCTGTCGTTGTTGAAGCTGCTTCTCAGATTCAACAGGTAAACACCACAAACACAAGTCCTATGTTCAGGTTGTGTTTTCTTTCTTGTTGTTAAACTTGTTAAACATCAACGTCTTCAGACTCGCGAGCACACGGTCCTGGAGAGCGTGAGGATGAGTGTCAGGTTTTAAGGCATCTCTCCAGACGGTGCTAATCAGAGACCTCCACTCCAAACGTTCATGTCACAGTCACGTGAAATATGTTAGCGTGTGTGTGTGTGAGAGACACACATGGTGTGTTTCTTCACAACCATAATATTTGCACACTGGTTGCTATCGGGTCACGATGGGGTCATGACTGTTCACTGTTCTATGAAAGTCTGACTGCAAAGCCGTTCTGAAATGAGATGTTCCAGGCAATGTTAACACCTAGTGGTAACATTTGGTACTGCATAACAAACCCCCAAACTTTTTTTTTTTTATCATTATGAGTATTGTCACTATTAATCAATCTGCAAGGACACATTTCATTCAACTAATAAGTCATTTGGTCCCTAAAATATCAGATAGCATGAAGAGAAAACAAGAACACAGACATATTTGTGTTTTCCCAAGTTGCATTGATTTCTTGCTGCCACTGCAGAAATACCAAAATTCCCCAAAGCTCAAAATAGCTTCCTCAAATGTTTGTTTTTTGTCCAATCAGCAATGCGAAAATAATCAATTTATCATCCTTAAGTAAAGATAAAGCAGCAAATCCTTATGTAGAAGCAAGTATTAATAATTATGTCAATTGATTTTTATGTAAGTTCTTATTTTAGATCTGCTTTTATTTATCTGAAAGGAGAAATCTAGCTGTATGAAGCCCCATGCGAATAATTTAATACATATTAGCCACACAAATCCTTCCACAAACACTGAGCAGTTTGTACTCCTGTGTTTTTGTACTACTTACTACTTAGGACTTGTTTACTATATGCTAATTACTATTTATTACTGTGTAATCACTTCCATGTTATTGTGTTATTACCTAACCCTAACTCCAAACCTTTATATACACTTGTTCTTATTTATTATTTATAATCTTTTCCACCAAAATCGCAATTGAAATTCAAAACAGGCAAACTTCTTCAAACTGGAAGAAGATTCTGAAAGTTTTTCAAAATTCCGGGCGCATCGCCAGTGCATCGCGGAGCCACACAAAAGAAAAACAACAATTCACACACACACACACACACACACACACACACACACCAATGAACAATTTTGATATGAACAATTACCCAAACTGAATGTTTTTGGAGATGGGAGGAAGTAAGGAGAACCCGAAGAGAACCCGCGCAGACCCGGGGAAAACCCAGAACCTTCTCACTGTAAGGCGACAGCGCTACCTACCCAGTGCGCCTTCGTGCAGCCCACAATTATAGATCTACATTTTAATAAATAAGGACATACAAACAATTCAGCTTACGAACAGCCTCTCAGAACTAATTTTGTTCGTAGGACAAGGACTAGCTGTGTTAAAATCCTACGTTGTTGCTCTGTTAGTTCAGATTACTTTTGAATATTTAATCGATAATATTTAAAATTGGATTAAATGACCTCTACATGCAGTACCCTCCTCGGACACCAGGGAGCCCCATCCCCTCTTATAAAGTGAACTTAAAACCTGATGACAGACGTGTGCAGATCATGAGTCACACTTTATTTTTCCTTCCCTCGAAACGCAACCAAAAACTTCTCTCGACTGTTTTAAAACCTAAATTGTTCTCATTTTTTATTAACCCAGTTTTTGCCTTCGCTGGAACTGTCTAACTCCCAGTGTCTTTCCTTCTCTGTTTGCAGAACTGCATGCTGGGAGTTGATAAGGACCAGGTCTGGATGGGTTCTGAGGACTCCGTTATCTACATCATAAGCATGCTGGCCATGGTGTGTAACAGACAGCTGACTGAACACAGGGCAGAGGTCACCGGGCTGGCAACTGATATAGACAAATACGGGTAACACACACATGCACACACACACACACACACACACACACACACACACACACACACACATACACACACACACACACACCATCATCATCGTCATCTGTGTCCTATGGATCATAATAACATTTAATCGTAGTAACATTTAAAGCTGATTTTGCTCCTCAGCCAGAGGGTGGCTTACTCCTGTAGCGCAGAGGGAAGCATCATGGTCTGGGACGTCCCGACGCTCCAGGTCAGTTTCCAAACAGATCTCTCCATCCTGAGGGAGGTGTGACCTCTGCTCCCTTTCTCTCAGTTATTCAGTTCATTTCCCATAAATCAGATTTGTACTTCCTGTCCATCCTCCAGGTGAAGAAGCACTTTCGCCTCTCCTGCGACCGTCTGCAGTCGGTTTCCGGCTGTAATGGAATGCTGTGGTGCTGTGAGTTCCACATCAGTCTCACCGGAGCACTAAAAAAAAAACCCTGAGAGATGGTGATAAAAATTTAATAATCTTCTTCATCTCAGGCTCCAGGGAAAATATAATGGAAGTATGGAAGAGCGGTTCTGTGAAGCATCGACTGAGTCTGCCGGAACAGCAGCGAGGATCTGTGGCTACGTTCAGCTCCATGCTGCTGCTACCTGAGGTACCACACACACCTGCAGCCCGACTTGATCTTTGGTGTCGTTCGGCGGAAGTTTATGTTCCTCTTCATCGTTTTTTTGTGTTTCACAGCGGGAGGAGCTGTGGAGTGTCTGTGCTGACTCAGGAGAAGTGTGTGTTTGGCACATGAAGGACGCTAGCAAACCCTTTCACCGTGTGGCTCTGCCGGACTGCACCGGATGTTTCTGCGCGATCAGGGTTAAAAACCAGGTGAGCACAAGTTCACACAAACGTTAAAAAAAAAAACACACCGCTCCCAAACGCATCACAAACTGTTCATCTGTCCAGGTGTGGGTCGGCGGTGTCGGCCGCAGCTCTGTCAAAGGGAAGATCTACATCCTGGACACCGAACACTACCAGGTCCTGAAGGAGCTTCAGGGCCACAACGATAAGGTGACGGCGCTCTGTTCGGCAGAAGATCGGTACGTCCTGAGCGGAGCTGGGAAACACGATGGGAAGATCGCCATCTGGAAGGTGGAGTAGAGGGATCCACGTTTCTCTTGCTCCGTCACGATCCAGACGGGGAAACACATGTGTGCGTTCCGTGAGCCTCGAGTTCTCTTTTGCATCTTAAATTTGGTGGAATCGAGTGACTGTCGCATTCGGCGTAACTTTGCGCAAAGCGACAAGCTGCTAGTTCCATCTTCTGTGAAGGCAGTATTTTTCCGGATCTTGAAGGACAAATGAAGATGGAGAGAAAATCAGCTTAACTCCACTGAAGGGTTCTACACGTTTAAGTATTATCATTAGTTAGTGTTATAATCTATCCTGTTTGATCACACTAGTATTACATGGGGGGGAGCATCGTGTGACTGAGCCTCATTTCTGTTCTTCAGGAGTCAAACCAAAGTCCTGTGATTGGCCGATCCTCTGTGGGAGGAGCCTAGCTTGACAGACGTGATGCTTTAGCCAAGTGTAAACAACAGGAAACGTGAAACACGTGGGGGTATCACTTTCAGTAGGAACAACCAGAACTGATCCCACGGTGTTTCGCACTTGTTGTATTTCTATATCAAACACTTACCTCATTGTTTTTACACATTTTTATTTATTTCTTTCCAAATGTTACCAGGCAGCAACTTATGATTCACGGGCGATGTGAAGGATCGGGTGGAAACACCTGCCTTTAAAATGTTTTCTATGCATTACTTTAAGTCAAAGAACCGGAGTTGAAATTGCTTTTATTTTATGACAGATGCATTTTTTAGGGACTCATTCGTTTACAACGGTTTTATTTTATTAAATGAAGGAAGACAGACTGAAGTTTTCTTATTTTTCCCTTTTCTTATGTAACAAAATGCATCACAAGTTTGATATTTTAGTTTCACTTTCCAAAGGACATTTATTGTTATTTTTATTCTTCTGTTGGATGTCAGAAATGTTCCTGTCGTTAACTAAAGTGATGAAAATGCAACAACATTTGTGCTTTGTTTCATGAAGATTATGATGTCCTCAGTGTTTTTCTAATTACTAATAGGTGTTTAAAGCAAGCACCAGCATGTGACTGAAGTTTTCACCTCACCCTCTGCCTGTAGTTGTCGACTTGGAGGCTATAAAGGAAGTAGGAGGAACTTTTCACAAGTTCCTCTGACTTTTTTTTTCTTTTTTATTAGGAGGGTTACTGGAAAATTACTGAAAAACTATAAAAGATAAATCACTGGACGTGTTGTAATCCTGAATGCAGCGGAATGCATCATTTGAATGAAACCACAAAGGTTGGGAATCACTGCATTGAGCAACTTTTATACAAAGATTTTGTGGTATTCATTTGTTAGTGTTGCCATCCCAGAGCTGCGTGTTGGAAACAGTATTGTCCATTCGAGTTTTAATGTTTTTAAACTGTACCTCTAAATATAAAATGCTCCTTAATCTACAAGTAAAATCAGTAAATATTATCTGAGAGGCTGGAACAGCCGTGTCCTGCTTCTCCTTCACGGGTTGCGTTGCGCTGATGAGGAGCAGAGCAGGTCCACCCCGATCAGGTGTCCCTCAACAAAACATGATCGCTGCAGGGTTGCTGCTCTTTGAGTGACCTCTGACCTCCCTGTGGAGACGGTGGAGGTGTTTTTATGTCATAGATGTACCGAAACCTCTCGGCCTTGCTGAAAAACGCACGATTTACGTAATTCTATATGTTCACGTATCTGTGTGTGCTGGACTGTTTTTTTTTTTTTTTTGTTACATAAAACCATAAGCAGCCGTTAATCTCACCATGCACTTAGGCCCCGGCTGCAGCGCTAGATAAGTTGTTTTCCGCGTCTCCGGCAGCTCTTAAGCAGTTTCCTTTAATCCATAAACTTTTACTTTCAGGAAGCAAGAGCTATATTTATTTAAGAGGGGAAAAAAAAAATCTCACAATCAGCGATTGTACTTGCAGCTTTAAACCTGACTTGAAAAACCAAGACGCGTCAAAGCAGTAACTCTGGTCAACAGAGACGCAGTGTTCTGCAGTACAAGGCTACTCTTAGCTTCATTAGCGCTGCGGCAGCTCGTGCAGCTTTCCCTGCTTTGGTTCTATTTCTGAATCTCTGCGGTTCTTCAAAAAAAGAAGAAAATGCCAAGGTTTGTTCTACTTCTAAGTGAAGGGACCACCTTTTGAAAGAGTGTTATTATTCTACTGCATTTTAGTAACAAATGTCATGAAAATACCAAAATCAACCCAAGACGCCATTGGAAGTTTCTACTTTTCAACCGACTCTTCGTTGCTTACTTATTTTGGGATTTAAATCTTTAAAAACCCCGGAGCGGATGTCGGATATTTAAACTTTCATCAGCAAAGTGGAAAAAGAAAAATCAGTATTTTATGAGGATAATACTGGAAATGCTTTCATGCATGTCGGTCATAGTGGGAAACTGGCCTTTCAACGGTCATCCTGGCAAAAATCTGCATTTTTTTTCGTAAATGGACACTTGTGTCTTAAAACTGCAAGGCACCATGTTTTTTTTATCAAACAGGACAAAAGGGAGAGACATTTCTGAGGGTCAAGAGGAAGTTTCTTTCAGTTGTAAATTGTTAAAAACATTTGGCACTGTTAAATCTATTCGTGAGAGCAGGACAGTGAAGGCATCACTCCAAAAAGCACATCTATTACAATAAAGAAACATGCTGACACTGTAGATTGGATTTGTACAGCGCAAAAAAAAGTCGTGCAGTGTTTTATATGGTTGAATAAGGAAACATCAGGGCAATAAAAATCAGATGATCAAAAAAAACGAGAAAAATAAAATAGCTTGTGACAAATTTACTTTGACTGAAATGGAAATATTCAGATAAATGACCAGCATTCTTCAATTTGTCATGACATTTGATCGAGTGCGTTACAGTTACAGCGATATTTTTACTGTCCATCAGGTGGAAATGTATCTTAAAATTAGTTTCCTAAAAAGCTTCTTTCATGTTCTGTGTCACCTCCTTACCACCGGATACACAAAATCAGTTCTTTTTTCACAATATCAGAATACACTCATTTGTCTGTTGCTCCTCACATGAAGCCAGCTCCACTTCTGTCGGAGCTGGTTCCAACCAGTCCAGGTGATCAGGACAGACGCTCATCCACCTGATTTCAAGTGTGCGGGTGATAAAACTGAAGGTTCCACAGAGGATTGTTGGGATCTCAGGAGCTTTTCTAATCCCGGCTCAAACCGTCTCACCAAGCTCAGCCTGTTGCTCCAGAAACCAAGAAGTAGCACGAACATCTTGACTCCAGGAGGGAAGCACCTTCTCCCCTTTCCTCGCCATTCCTTCCTTCATCACTGGAAAACGTCCTCACTGCTCACCCAACTCTTCATCACCGGTTGATCGTCTTGTGCCACCGATCTCCTTCTGTTGGCCCGATTGTAACATCTTTGGCTTTTTTTCTTGTTTTCAGTGTTTCAGTTTTATCTTAAACCAACAGAAGGCTTTAGTATGCAAGATTTTATTGAAAAGCCACAAAAGACTTTTGTGTCAACAGCATAAAAAACCACGCAACACATTGACTTTTGTGCAGTTTGTGGACTGTGTGAACGGACTCTTGTCTTAAACAGTCTCATGACTTTATTGCAGTTCAAGTACTGAATAAGCACTAGTATAAAAGTGTGTTTTATTCTTATTTAAGTGTAAATAAGCCGGCCCTGCTGACTTGTGTATTACATCATGATGCTTTACTGAACTGCTTTGTTGTGTGATTTGTACTTGAAAATGATTTACTGGCAAAATAATTGATTCACAACTAAATTCATAGGTTTTTTCATCTCTTCCAAGATGGTATTGATTAACCAAGGAAACGAGCTGTCAATAAAGAGATACATAAAATATACACAACAAAAACAACGTCATAGCTGCTCTGCTATTACCTCTGTTCAATCCCTGCTGACCACTAAACATGATGCCAACAATCATAATACAAGAAGACAACTGTATAATGACTAATACTATACAGACTAGAGTCATCAAAAGCCCTGAGTTACTGTATCTCTTTATTATTAATGTATAATTGCACTGAAGTTGATGAAAAACTAATAGAACTACATAAAAAGGAAAAAAAAAAATCATGGCTGCAAGCATGTGATTTACAAACCTGATTTTAATGCAGCATAAAACCTTCCATATCCCAAATAAACCATTTATCTTCCTGAAATTATAAATAAAACTTTAGAGAAATGAATTAAACTATAACACCTTTTCTACACAACAGAGTTTAAATGAATCAAACACATCTTGTAAATCGTGTTTCATCCTGTCTCGAGTTGCTCAAGCATTAATTATCTCTATCCTATAATTACAAACTTAATCCCACCAATAATTTAATGAAAATCTTCACATAACTTTACAATTAATGTTATAAATGACAACAAACAAACGCAGACGGTGATAAAATCCCCTCAAACCGCCTGAATGAGACGTAATTAATAATAAGCGTCTCGCCTTCCCCTTTAAGAGCGCAGCCTCCAGGCTGTTGAAAACCCAGTGCCGTAGCCCCTCCCCTTTATGCAAACGACGCGCTACGTCATCGGAAGCCAGCCTCAGCGTCTCTTCTTCCGACAGATATTCCTTTAAAGGCGTATTTAAAGCCCTGGCTCCAGTCGCGGGAGTAGCGGACAACCTGAGCAACAAAAGCCGAGTGACTTTCCGAGCGGACAGCGGAACCGGCGGCTGACACGACCCGGCGAGGTGAGCTCGGTGTTCGGTCAAAACACACACACACACACACATACGCACACACACACCGGTGACGGTGTGTGTTTGTCCCCTCTGTTGGTCGGACGAGCGAGCGGAATGGAAGCATCTCAGGTTGCTGCTGCAGGGAGGAGGAGGAGGAGGGAGAGGATGGGGGGGGGGGTTATTTACTGGAGTTTCTTCGTGCCTGCGTTAAAAACAAAAGAGACGCTAATTGTTAATAATTTGATAATTAATAATAAAGCAGATTAAAAAAGGGTTTAAAAACAGGAGGAGAAGCTCGGGGGCAACAGTTCGGTTTGACGATACGAGTCGAGAGGAGACGGTTTTTATCGAGTCACTCACCTGCGACTCGACACCCCCATGAAGAAGACAAACCCCAGGACTTCTTCTAAATGTGTGAGGCACTGTCAGGATGAAAATCGAGCCAGTCGAGCGAGAGAAACTCTTTTTTTTTTTTTTTTTTTAATTAATTTTTTTAAAAAAATCGATTAATCGATAAAGTTGTTTCGTAAGCAAACATCCAGTGTTTTTGTTTTCGTGCTATGGATGCATTTGACTTTACAATCTTATAATAAACAGCAGATTCAAACAGTGTTATGAACAAGATCATAATTTATGATTAATCGGTTTGGCTTCTGAGTAATTGATGATGATGATGATCGAATTACTGCTTATTTTCCTAAATGCCTCCTCAAATTTTTTACATTATCACTTTAGTCATGCATTTACTATTAAAGTCAGATCATGTTTACAACTGTTTGTTTACAATTATGCATCTTTGTTGACAATCAAGATGCCTGATTAGAAGTGCAGCCATCATTAATTCGACAGGTTGACTTTTCTGAGTCAGGTTCGTGCACCAGAATGCATCACAGGCTCACGGTTCCATGTGTGTTCCGTGTGTGTTCTGTGTCTGTTCTGTGTGTGTTCCGTATGTGTTCTGTGTGTGTTCTGTGTGTGTTTACTGTGTGTTTAATGTGACCCAGCTTCCTGTGTCTTGTGTGTCTTCAGGTACGAGTGCAGGGCCTGGACCCAGACCACATCGCCTCAGCGATATTTATGAAGCTTTCAATGCCTTTTGGTGAGTGTACCCCCCCCCCCCCCACACACACACACACATAAATTTTAAGAAGCAGCACTTACTTTATTTTTGTTTACTCAAAAAAAACCCCAAAAAGTCCAAAGCAAGCAGATGTGAGGGTTTTTTTTCTCTGCCTGTCTTTAAAGTCAAACTCGTTTCCGTTCAGCGGAAAACCACAACAATCACAAGCAGATGATGAATTTGATGTGTTGCGTGAGGCGTCATGTGATCGTGGTGGTTTTGCAGGCACACACACACACACACACACACACACACACATACGTGTTTTCGAACGATGCCGTGTTGTGACAGCTGAATCAGCCGAAGTGAAAGCATCAACTTCCTCTTGATGAGATGTTTGCTGACTGTCAGCCGGGGCTGAGCAAGCACTGGGTTCTTACTGCAATCAGATGCACGAGACGCGACAAGACACAACTGGTCTCACACACGCACACACGCACACACACACACACACACACGTCTTATTGCATTACATCCTATTCAAGCTGATGTTTCTCTGTGAGACGAATCTTGTGTAAATGTTCTTTATTGACAAGTACTTGATGAACAAATTCATACTTTGCACATCTATTATTCTAAGGCTGGAGTGGGGGGGGGGCCACACACATGAAGAAACTTGCAGGATTACAATTATTTGCGACAGGAGAATCCCAACGAGTCACAAAAAATTGTAAAAACAAGTTTTTCAAACTCTTTATTACACACACACACACACGCAAAAACAGCTGCTTTGGCATCCTGAACCTGAATCCTGTACGTTGTTTATCCAGTTCGTACTGCTGCCGTGTTTAGTACACAAACCTGAGGGAGAATGAACGCCTCTGGGTGTCAAATCGAATCACTACCATCAATACCTTCCCTTATCTCTCACACACACACACACGCACACACACACTTGTTTACAGTTGTAAGGCCTTCTTCTATTGTTGGATTCACATGCAGTAAACAGCTTTGCTCAGCCTTCACAGAATAGACGTGTGTTTTGTGTCGGAGACCCGACGGGACGTCTGGACTGTATTTAGCCCTGACTTTCGGTTCGAGGACACACACAAACACACACACACACACACACACGCCGATGCTGTCTGCAGCCAGAGCCATCATCAATAAAGCAAAATGTTTCCTAAGAATAGCGCCTCTCTTCTCTCAGCTCCTCTTTCGTTCGGCTCGGCTCGCTATTCTTTCTTTTTTTTTTTTCTGACTCGAGCTCCAGTTCTCTTCCTGAAGTCCAGTTGCTTCGATTCGACCTTTTTAAAGGTCGTCGTCTCCTTGTGTTCACGGGTTACTCGCGTTTCCGAGCTGCAGCCTGAGGTTCATGAGTTTGGTTTCCCCTTCGTTGATAAACTGCGCAGGTGAGAGGTCGCAGCTCAGGGTGAAGCAGCAGCAGCGGCGGCGCGGCATCGTCCCGCAGGATGTGAGGCTGATTGTTAGCGCTTCAGATCGCAACCACCGTGGAACAGTCAGAAAATAACTTGATTTGTGAATCGTTGCTTTGTTGCCGCTAACACTGCCGCCTCTCTTCGATCCCGAACAGAGATCACTCAACCGCCGCCGCCGCTCTCTCTGTCCAGAGACGAACTAAATTCTCCTCAATGGAACTGAGAAATCATTTCTGCATCGGCCTCGTGATTCGGATCCAGTCCGAAAGTCAATGTTTTTTTGCCGGCCCGTGCCACGCCCTTCCAGCGCGTTAAATGAAAGTCGATTTCCTGCAGCCTCGCGAACAAGGAATAGCAACACGCCACCTCTGCTAAACCCGGGCTGATGTCAATTTTACACAGTTATTCTGTTTCTTTCAGAATACCAAAGCCGTGGGAGCAGCTCCTAGAATTCATCCTCGACCTTGGGAACAAATAAAACTCATGCAAAGCGCAAATAGAAGCTTTTCTGCAACAGTAGGGTGCAAAATCAACTTTCAGCTTCACCTTTTTAAAATCTGAAAAAAAAAATCCTTCAGGGAAACGGACATTTAGTTCCACCACACTTGATGACAGTTTAGAGGCGGTTTGACCTTTTCGAAGTCAAGGTCACCTGTTGGAGGCCTCATTTTTTTTTTGCTTTTTTGCTGTGGGAACCGTAGGCGTCGACACACGATCCTGTTTTTCGGGACGGTTTTTCCCGTTAATAAACCGGTTTTTCATCTCAGAAGCAGACCTGCCGTTGGTTGCTATGCTATGCCAAGATTTCCCTGCTATTTGCATATGAGGATGAGCCGTTCAGTGTTTGAGGCGAAGCTGACATTGATGTCAGATGTTTCAGCCACTCTGGAAGCCTTTGTTTCAGACTTGAAGTCTCTCTCTCTTTCTCTCCGAGGTGTATTTGCAAAGTCGTTTTGTCCCGCAGTAAAGATGTCAGCTTTTCGGGGTTTCGGGCCAAATCCCGCCCCACCCCCCCACCCCAAATCTTCACTGACTCATCGTGAGTGTAATCTGTCCCAGGACAGAAGGATGGCAATTAAATTATTAGGGAGCTGAAGGGTTGGAGGTTGGCCGGGAGTCAGGAGCTTTATCTGGCATGTCTCGGTTGACCTTAAGTCTTGGCGTTGCAGCGACAACAAACGGCAAACTCTGCCCCCCCCTTCCCATTCCCACTCCCTTTCTTTTAAGAGTGTTATTTTGTTTTGGGTTGGAAGGAGGAGCGTAACACATTTGATGACGGTCCAGATTCGGATTCCGGATCGGTTTACACGATATTGCAACACCGTGAAGGCTGGGACAGTCGGAACAAAAAAAGAAAAACAAAAACAGCACCCCAGGAATGGACACCTGGCGACGCCCCGTCTCTGGACGTGATCGGATCCAGACGCGTGAATCGGATCCAGACGCGGATTATCATACGAATCCGTTGGGTTACATCTGCTGGTCAGAAGGGGGGAAAAAACAAAACCACTGATGAGAAACACGAGTTTGATTTGGACGACGACGTCGTCGTCACGGCGACTCCTCCACGGAGTCCGCTGCCCTCAGAATCACAACATTGTCTTGTGCTCGTGTGAAATTTAATCAAACAATTAAAGGAGTGCCACTGAACACACAATTACACCAGTGGGTGTAAACACACCACCCTGTCTCCGTTGGTGTGTTTTCACACACCCTTGTTGACTGTTAAATGTCGTAATCGGATTATTTTTACATGTTATTCCACCAGCAGATGTTTTTTTTTCTTCGTATTCCTGTTTTTCTTCTTCTTTCGGGTTTTGGCAAAGCAGTCTGGAACCTGGAGAGGAAATGTTGGTGAAATATTCAGTGAGTCACCAAAACACGCCTGGTTGGAATCTGAACATGTTGGCACTGATGATGATGACGTGTGGGGAAATAATAGACGCCGAAAACAACCTTCAACGGCAAGGAAAATACGTTTTAGGTTGAACCTCGTCGCTGTTTTTTTTGCCAGTTTAACGACAGGAAACGACAAAAGAATTAAATTTGCAGTTGAAGCAACGGCGGTGTCCAGTTGGAGCAATGCAGATTGAAATGGGGGGTGTGTGTGTGTGGGGGGCAGTCGGGTGATGGGGGTGGTGTATTTGTCTCCGACTGATCTCCAAACTGGTTTGTGCAGATTGGTTCTTACAGGTCAGAATCCTCATTGTGCTCTTGTTACGAGGATAACCCTTTGTTTTTTAATGACTCGTGGGTTGGAAAGAATGCACAACACACACACACACACACACACACACACACACACACAGTCTGGGAGGCTGGGTGTGTGTGTGCTCTGTGTGTGTGATGTTCAGCCAGTAATGTGACTCCTGTTTGGAAGTCGGCCAGAGATGAAGGAGCCTATAGCTAGCGTGCTAGTGAATGAATCGTCACGGCAACCTGTCCAGCAGGTAATGACGTCACGTTATCATGCGTCAGCGATTTGTCGTTGACTCTGGCGCACGTTGAAACACGTGTGCCCCCAACCCCAACCCCACCCCCACACGCTGCACTGCAGCAGCGCTGCACCATAATGCACACATTGAATCTGTATACCTCTGTCTACACCCCCCCCCCCACCCGTAACCCCCACCCTCTCTGGTGCTTATCCCTTCCATCTGCCTTCCAAAGCTGGGAATATGGTTCTATTTCATGGGAACGCCATCCGTCCTCTGATCCGTCTGCTGGAGCTCATCCCAGCTGGCTACAGGCGAGAGGTGGGGTACACCCCGGACGAGACGCCAGCTCATCATGGGGCACAGAGCCAGTATATTACCCTTAAATAAGCTGCCTCTAGTCTGCCTTTCAGGTTAAATATAACTCTACTTTGCCTTGATTGACTGTCTTGTCAGTACCTTGGCCCCCTTGTACCTTGTCAGTACCCCCCCCCCCCAGCCCCGTGACCCATATCAGTTTCTGGTCTGACCCCCACAGGAAACCTGTGCTGCTTATCTGTCCGTTCACGTGGCGTTTCAGACGAGTCCAGGCTCGCGGCGGACGCGAGTCACATGTCAGACACGGTGAGGGGGGGTCGGGCTGGTGGTGGTGGTGATGGTGGTGGGAGGGTGGGGGTCAAGGAGATGGAACGGGAGCTTCATTTTGTGCCGGTGTAGCAGGTAATGTGGCCCGCGGCGCGAGAATAAACACTCACCGAAATAGACCTGGGTTATGTGTGTCAAGTGTGTGTGTATTCGCACAGTCAAAGTGTGTGTGTGTGTGTGTGTGTGTAGGATCTGTTTGACGCAAGATAAGGCGGACTCTAACTTTTCTAACGTCTGTATTTTTCCCCTCCATCCATTTATTCTCTGAGAATAAAAACCATTTGTTTGTTTTTTTAATTTGAGTCTAAAAACCTGCTGATCTCATCTTTTTAACCCTTCACCTCCTGTTTCATCATCTTACCCTCCCTGCACGATAACAGGACGGCGTTCCCGTCTCAGCGTTTTGTTACGGGTACAGATGGAGGCCAGATAACGCCGACACTCCTTCCTTTAAGCCGGACGGCTGAGATGACACTCGTCATCGTCGTCGTCGTCACACTTTGACCTCATTACTTGTCTTTCAAACTGGTCGAGCGACATCCAGGACATCACATGTTTTCACAGTTGAGGGAAGATGGTATCAACACAAGGGCGTGGCTCCGTTTTGACATCTCCAGCTCGGCTGAACTCGCACTCACATCAAACAAATACCTCAGCGACAACGACAGCGTGAAAACATGTCGTTTTCCCGAAAGCGTAAAGTTTTGTACATATTTACATTTGTACATATCAGCAGTCTTTAAGTATGTTTAATGCTTTTCTTACATGACGTGAAGTTTTTTACACTTTTGTCACATTTTATGGACCCAGCTGTGACATTCTTCTGTTTATTTTTTACCATAAATCAATGAATCAATAAAGAAAATAATACCAAATTTGGATCAAATTTACCGTGCAGAATCCGAGTAACTTGGGCTCTAAAACAAATTCTCCATTAAATCCATTCGTACCCGTCGTTTTATTGCGTCGTTCGGGGTCACGTTGGTGTTTTCCAGCTGAAGATCGCGTCAAGTGTTTTTTTTTTGGGGGGGTTTTGTTGTTCCCTTCATGACACAACAGGTTGAGTGTGTAATTCCCACCTGACCGAGCCACTCACGCCCCACTGGATTATGGGTGATTCTGGAATATTTGCGGACAGATTAGAGACACGTACACGCTGTTTTTGATCTTGTGTTCTCTCCTCTGGCACCAGATGTTGTGAGGTTTTGAGGGTGGTTGGCGTGTGATTAGTGCATATTTGTGACACAAATGCGCCGTAAAACAGGTTGTTATGTAATCTCCTGCTGTGTGTGTGTGTGTGTGTGTGTGTGTGTGTGTGTGTGTGAGAATTATTTATGACCACCTTGAGTGCTCCATGAATGTTAATGAAGACATGCCAGAGAGATGAAAAGAGGATAAATATTTCAACCTCCCTCCTCTTCCTCTTCGCATTTACCTCCTTCCCTCCACCTGTTCAAGCCTTCCTCCCTCCCTCTCGTCTTCCTCCTCCTCTCCTGGTTTTGTTTTCTTCCTCAGTCCCTTGTGAGGAAACCCGATGAGGGTCTTAGCGCTGTTGTTGTTCTTGCAGTGTGTGTGTGTGTGTGTGTGTTCGGGTGTGACGAAACATTCTGTCTCCATGAGTTATAATCCAGGCTGCATGCAAATATACTGGCTTTGGAATTTTACCCTGAGGAAAACATATTGAACCCCCCCCTCCCCCCCATTCTTCTTTTTTGTCTTTGACTCCGCCCACACACACACGCAGCCCTGTCCAGTTCCAAAGAATGTCCGAGTGTGTTGAAGGATGAGTCATGTGCTCAAACCAGTGATTTAGCTCTTTAAAATAGTCTTTTTATTGGCGAGTGTGTGTGTGTGTGTGTGTGTGTGTGTGTGTGTGTGTGTGTGTGTGTGTGAGTGAGTGAGTGTCTGGTCAGCTCGCGCTCTAAGATTTAAACCTGTGTGTCGCTTTAACCTGATTCAGTAAAGGCACCTGTGGCGGGGTCAGGTCGCGCTATGCAGCTTTTAGGAGGCGGCCATCAGTTTCCAGCTGTTGCTCCAAAGTTTTTTATTCAAACCAGCAAATAAAATCTGTAAGAAAAAAAAAAAATTATGTTGATATTGAGGTACTTTTCCTTTTTTTTCCCCTGCAGATCCATTCTGTGTTGTTTTATCTTTTATTTCCTGATGTGTTTTTTTTTTTTTTTTTTTTGTTGTATCAGCTGTTGTGGAACTTCATCACCTGACCTGACAAATGATGATGTCATCACCTGAGATTCTAACGCTGCTGTTTGTTTGTTTTTTCACCTCTTTTCCTGTTTGCTCCTCTCCTCTGACCAATCGGACGCCTCCATCCGCTGCTCCCGCGTCCCCGGTGGTCGTCCGCCTCCCGCAGATTGATCAGCCGATCGATGGGGATTTTCAGAGGACCTCCGCCGACCTTTGCCACCTCCCCTCCTGCCATCTCCAGCCCCGCCCACTCCGTCATTCAGCCCGCCCCCCTGCTCTCTAAACACAAAATGACTCTGGAACTCACTGAGTGGTCTTCTATATGGATTTTATCCGCTTGTAATAGACAGTAAAAGAAGAGGGTCAACCCTCAATGAGAAACAAGCCATAAACATACAACACACACACACACACACACACACAGACACACACACAGAAAAAAGCAAATGCACAAATTCACTTGGAATGTATCGCTCCATCTTCCTGTGAAAATTCAACTTCTTTTATTTCTATTTTTTTCGTCAATTTTCTGGAAACGTTTTTAATTTTTGACTGTTTGATCGGGGGAAATTAAGGAGGATCTATTCTCATTTGACCTACTTTGAATGACAACTTCTTTCGACAACAACCAATTGCTAATTTTTGATGGACCTTTTTTTTTTTTTTTAGATTGATTTTTTTTTCCCGCTGCATGCTGGGACACCATTTTTAATACCCTTAACTTGTGATTATCCTTTTTGATATATCCAAAAAAATTCACTCAGATTGTAGCTTGAGATTGTATTTAACTAACTTCCAGGAAGTCGCTTCTAACTAACAGCACCCGGATTCATTTGCGGTTTTTATTTTTTTTTACCTGCAGGTTAATTGGTCACATTTGTTTAGCGTGTCAGAAGAGGTGCGCTTGTTTTTTCCCATCGCGTGCATGCCATCCACCATGCCTCCCCAGAACACGGAGGCTGACGCTATGCAGGTCGGGTCTGTGATGGGCGGGGTCAACGCCAAAAACTTCACGGCGTCGGATGTGGAGAAAGCAGGAGCGGGAGTCGAGACGGATGAATTGGGAAGCAAAGGAGGAAGAGGAGGAGGAGGAAGAGGAGGAGGAGGGCAAAAAGGGGAGGAGTCATCGAGCCAGAGCTCCATCGAGGGCATCCCCCTGAAGAGATGGGTGATGAACGGGGCCGTGATGTTTGGCCGGGAGTTCTGCTACGCCATGGAGACGGCGCTGGTGACGCCTGTCCTGCTGCAGATAGGTGAGTCCAAATTTTCACGAGTTCACCAATCCAAACGCAAAACAACGCCGAGTCATCAAAAAATACAGCAAAGCATCTCGGCGGCGTCAGAAATATTCCGTTTAAAACGGTTAAAAGCAAAGTAGTCCGACTTAAATACTCATGAAGTCAAAGGGAGAGATGCGTGCAAACATTGCAGACTCAGCAGAAGTTAACGCCCCCCCCTCCAGCTGTTTTTTAATGAGGAGCAGGTTGTTTGTTCAAGACTCGGTAAGTATTTTCAGCGTCTAACAGACGTTATGAGGCCCGAAGGGAAGGAGAGATGAAACCTTATCCTGTTCACCTTCACTTCACTGGATCTAGCAGGAGATTAGCTGACTGGAACACACACACACACACACACACACACACACAGAGACAGTTTTAGTCTCACTTGCACTGTCAAAGGTTTTGCAGAGTCATGTTTCGTCTGTAACTATCCGAGTGGGGAGACGTGGATAAGTTTCAAACGGCTACAGATTGATCCACTGTAATCAATAAAGCTAGGCTAGGCTAATCAACAGCTGCTCAATCTGACCTTTTTGTTTTTTTTTAATGCAGCCACCCCCCAAAAAAAAAGACGCATCATGGAAGGCAAAAGTCATGCAAACGAAAACCAATGCGCGCACACACACACACACACACACACACACACACACACACACACAACCCCTCCAACTGTATGGGCAGAGGTCCAAGTTTGGGAATAACAAATATTGACCCCCGCCGTCCCCCCACCGCAGCACGCTCAGACTTGTGGTGGTGGTGAGGGGGTTACCTCCAGGTTAACCAGTTGGCTCGACCTGAGTGACATCATGACGTGTGTGTGTGTGTGTGTGTGTGCGTGTGCGTGTCAGAGACAGACTGTTTGTGCAGCAGGAACACTTTGGTCAAGAGCCCAACGTTTACACAACCTACTAAAGTTTAAGGAACTTCTACCGTACAAGGACTGGCTGGAGAGAACACGCAGAGCTTGTTTCTGTTCTGTCAAGTCATGCATAATCCATCAGGCAGATGAGATAAATCTGTGATCCCAAGGAAAAGAATTCAGCAGAAAATTTGCTCTTTCACGGTCTGTTTCCAGACCCACCTCATGGGCATTTTGTCTCGCTTTTCCAGTCGGATCGTGATTCATCCTCCAGCATCTCCTCCCAGTTAGATTTCACTGTCAGCTTTCTTTTTTTTTGAAAAGGTGCCCTCAGTAAGAGCATTAGCTAATGTCTTAACACTGCTGAGAGTGAGACACGAGCCAGAGAGAGAGAGAGAGACGGAGTCACCGATGAGAAAGGGATTGGAAGAGATTAAAAGGGCAGCAGAAGGGAAAGGGAAGGGAAGAAGGTGATGCAACCAGGAAGAAGACATGACGGTGCATTCTGGCATCGTGTTGGGTGAAGGTGTGAGGTCAGACTGACACAGAAAAAATATTGACTCATCAAGACAAAGCTAAACAACAATATGTGGACAACATGTTTATGATCTGTGTGTATTCATGTTCAGGGGCATTTAATAAGTTACAGAAAAGAGCTTTATCAAAGTCAGCTTTATTGTCAAGTGTACCATATATGCGCAGATGAAATTACAGTCCTCGCTAACCCATGGTAAACAGGCAGTACAACACGGGCAGAACAACACGGGCAGAACAACACAGGCAGAACAACACAGGCAGAACAACACAGGCAGAACAACACAAAGTATGAGATGAAGCACAAAGGGATGGTAAACATCTTTATACATTTATGGGAGGGAAGTAGTGACAGGACTTTGGATTAAGATGCGTTAGCACATTTTTATATCAACAGACATTAGGTTTGAGTGATGCAGATGCTAACGTGTTAGCATGCGTACCATTTGGTTTTTCTTAGCTTGCCATTTCAGCTACTTTCACTTCATTCTGCATCATCCTAAAAGTTATAGCTGCCAGATTCATGCTAGATCATACATTGTTTACCGTTAGACTAAGTCAGTTATTAGATATATGCTAATTTTTGCAGCATTCGTGACATTTACCGTGTGGCTTCTACATGCACGGAGTTATTTATTGTGCAGAAAGTCGGCCTGATCTCTGCCTGCATGCCAGGTAACCTAATCCCATCATGCTAGCTGGCTTGAGCTAGCAGGTGACCTCGCAGACGCAGCGATACAGGGTTATATAAATGACTGGCTGGATGTCACGCACCGACTAATCACCATAATCTGACCCAGCAATTTATGAGAACGGAGGAGATGAGATGAAAGATGGAGTAGGTGGATAGACGGATAAAAGCGCTCCATCTGGGATGTTGCAGTGTGACACAGGGTGGGTAGGAAGTCATATGTGGGAAGGAGAAAAACATCTAAATAAAGACGGGTTGAGAATCGGCGGTGTGAATTACATTCCTGTCGGATGACGAGATCTTCAGCCCTCGATTCTCTTCTTATTTTTTTGCACTTTATTTGCCTCTGTCTCTGCAGAGAGAGGGACTCTAGTCTAGTCAGTTATTTAAAGCCTTCCTATTTATAGCTCTTTATATAATCGCTGCAGTAACGTTGTTCATTTATTAATGTTATCGCTGCACACACACACACACACACACACACACACACGGAGACAGAAAAGGCCTTTCAAGTGTGGGTTTGCTAACAAACAGCAACGCAGGAGCGACCGATCGATGCAGGGAAGGACGAGACTAACAGCAACAGCAGGGGGTCGCCGAGTGTGTGTGTGCGTGTGTGTTTGTTTGTGGCGTTACATTAATGCAGAGTCAGCAGACACTTGAAGACAAAGACATGTTGTGTGTATTCATGTTGGTGTTTTGTACATTCAGCGGTTGATGCTTCAGGTATGCCTGAGCCGTTAGTTATGTGAGGAATGCAAATCTGTGCAGGTATTTGTGTGTCAGCACATTCCATCCCCAACTGCCCCACACCCCCACTCCAGGGAGGTGCAATCACCCAAAACAAGCAACTGAGCTCTCAGGTGATGCCAGGCACAAAGAAACATCAGGGACAGCAAATTAGCTTAGCTGAAAACCGCAAACTGTTCTGTTCTTATTTTGGTAAATGAATGGTTTCACAAGTCGTCCTCTCTTAAAGGACAAAAACAGGGTAAACTATAAAAAACATAAACGAAGACATTGATGTACAAGCCATTTAAAATAAATTGAGTGGAATTTATCAGTCCATATAGCATAAAATCATGCAAAATATTTCCTGCAGTTAGCCAGAAAACAACGCTAATAATCACACATGCACAGTATCTGAATTTATTACTTATTCAAGTTACAAACGTTACAGTTGCACAGAAAAAACATGTTTGTGTCTCTGTTATAAATCCTATTAATTTATCAGGTTATTAAACCCTCAGAACTCCATCAATCAAGGATCAAACTATCCATGAGAATAAAGAAAAATAATATCAAACACAAGTTAGAACATTAACTTTGCCTGAGTTAAAATGAGCTTAATAAGTGCATTGTGGGAAATGTAGTTTTGGTCAAAGCATACTTTTGACCTTTTATGCTCTTGCGGGCTACATGAAATGATACGGTGGGCCACATTTGGCCCCAGGGCCTTGAGTTTGACACATGTGTTCTACACTGTCCCACCACAGGGTTCATTTAATTACTCTCGTCATGAAGCTGAAGCCTCTATATTTGTTATTTCCTAAAAATGATAACAATCTTTAACAGCCCATGCTGCTAGCTAATTGGCTAACACTCTGCATATAAATCACCATTCACTATGAATTCTCTACACTTGATATCTGCTTGTTTTTCCCTCAAGCAAGGCTTCAGTACTCTCGTCAATCAAACTGTCGAGAAACCCTTAAAATCTTAACAGCGTGTTGCACAAACACACGCGCGCACACAAACACACACACACACACACTCAGCGTGCACAATGGGCTGAATAGCAGCCAGTGAGAAAAGCGGTAATGGTTAGCCTCGGGGTAATTTTATGCATGCATGTATTTAAGAAGGGGTGCTGGAAAACATCTGCTTCCACTCACACTGGTTGGCTTTGACTGCCTGGGACTGCGTGGATGGATAGTTCAAACCAGTCGGTTTGAGCATTCCTTCGAGTGGACGAAGTCATGTTTAAAGATCGAGTTTCACGTAAACACAAGCATAAGAACAGCAATTTATCAATTGATTTATCCAATTATTCAAATAAATCCCATCAAAAGAATAAAATATGTTACAAATATTTACTTTCTTAACGCCACTTTCAGTCGGTCCCTGAATGCACCATCATGAAATGCGCGTTTGCTGACCCCCCCCTCTCGGTATTTTGCGGTTACATAAGTTTACCGACTGGTTCCCGCTGATTGACTTTATTGATCGCTCCTGCTGCAGGAAAAGGGCAGTCAGCTGTGCTGTTTGCAGCTTCCTGCGCGTGATAGGTCAACCGCAGTCATAGCTCCGCCTCCCAGCTGTCGGTCGCGTGTAGCTTAATGTAAGCCACGTCTCAGATGTATGGAAGTAAAGCTGAATGAGAGCGTCGGAGTGTGTTTTTCTCTCTCCGCATCAGTGTCTCGATCTCAACGGGAGGTCGACGCTTCACCGCAGCGACGTTATGTAACTCTGCAAACTGGAAGCGTGTGTGTGTGTGTGTGTGTGTGTGTGTGTGTGTGTGTGTGTGTACGGTGTGTGTGTGTGTGTGTGTGTGTGTGTGTGTGTGTGTGTGTGTGTGAAAACATGCAGCTTCACACCTTTTTTAATGGCACGTTTTACACCGACAGGACAGTTGGTGGGATTTCCTTTCCAATGCACACAGCCGCTGTCATCACAGCCGGTCTGCTCAGAGCTGCATGAATGGATTTCCACTACATGTGAAGCGGTGGGTTGGGGGGTGGGGGGTGGGGGTCGCGTGTGGCTCTGTAGAACCACCACCTCGCTGGTCCTGATGGCGCTGACCTCCAGGTGTCCTTGCTCGGCCGCTGTCAGGCTGTTGGCATCAGTTGCGTGTCGGAGATGGATGTTCTGCAATGACTCACTCCTCCCACTGCCCAAAGGGGGGGGTAGAGGACGACCGTCATCCATCCATCCATCCAGCCAAGAAACTAATTATGAGATGTGTTCCTTTAAATTTGTGCATCTCATAATTGGTTTGGATGGAATAGTTTTTGTCCAGTAGCCGAGGCATCTTTGTCCTTGGATGCAAAAGTTGTCGCCGTTATCTCAAAATCACGTTAACGGCTTTCCGCTCTCATTCTATAAAACTGAAGGCCAACGCGTGGAAATTTGAGTTCGCATAGAAATATCTGTGTTAATATGTCAGATTAGACCTGAACGTCCGTCTGTCGCTACACCTGACTGTTTTATTCCGTATCACCTGCTTCCTACTTTCCTTTCCTTTCCTTTCCTTTGTCTGTCTCTCCTCTCGCTGTCACCCTCCTTCCTTCCTGCCCACTTTCTCCCTTTCGCGACCTCTGCCCTCCTCTCGCTTTCATGCCATTTGTCTGGCTGTTTTTTTTTCCGCGGACGTTTTGTCATTTTTCTTGCGGTTTTTCTCACGCCGGCGCAGGAAATGAACATATTGTTTTGTGTTTATGGGAAAATGGGAACGGGGAGGGAAAGAGAAGAGCGCTGAGGTTTCGGAAGGAGAGAATGAGTTTCTTTTGAGGTGGAGTGTTTGATTTCAGGTCCTGGCCCATGGGGGGGTGGGGGGTGGAGATAGCGGCGTCGTTATGTGTGAGAAAGGAGACCTGATGGGAGAAAAGCGAGGTCAGAAAAGATGGATGTTATGGTCTGGAGAGGTGAAACAGAAACCTCACATGGATAGTGGTGGTGGAAAAATGAAAGAATACTTCACTTTAAAAAAATACCCAGTCCCCTTATAAAGAGGCTACTTGAGTAAAAGTATTTAAAAGTAGATCTGGAACAAGAGGATGAAGCTATATTAAGATTCGGACACACATACACTCCTGTTATTTGGATTCGGTCTTTTTCATGAGATTTGGAGGAACAATGCGAGCATTAATCTTTAAAGCCTACCGTCTGTAATGCAGAACCGGCTTCTGAGTGCACTGGATATGCTTCATTAATCTTAATCTGCTCCACATTTTGCACCAAAAAAAAAAAAAAAAGAGATTAAAGAATTCACTTCGCCTGCCCAGGTTGATTTTCTCCGGCTTCCACAAGAAATTTTTTAACAAGTCCTGACTGCTCGCGCCTCGCAATCAGCCGCGATGACTCATGAATCATGAATCAAACATTTTTCTTTGCTGTTTGGTCATTAAAGTATTTTCCGCACTAAAAGGCGCACCTAAAAGTCTTTAATTTTATCAATATTTTTATAATCCATTGTGCCTTATGTTTGAAAAAAGTTTTAAAATAGACCATTCATTGAAGATGATTTCATAGATGTGTTTTATAATCCAGTGCGCCTTCATGTACGGAAAAATAATGTTTTCTCTTTATAATCCAGTGCACATTATAGTGGGGAAAGTACTGTTTTTCTATGTTTTTGTTTGCAGAAGAAAACAGAGGAGGCTTCTCCACTGTTTAGAATTTTTCGATCCAAACATCACGGCGCTTTGGGAAACTGTATCAGAACAAATCATGAAGGGGTGACCAGCTAATATATAGTAATCCTTGTTCTTCAAACCGTCCAGAAAACAAGGAAAGGGCTGTTTGGGGGGAGAATGTGCAGTTTAGGAATGAGGACTCCATTCATCTGTAGTGATGTCACACTTCTCTTTGATGACAGAAACAGGCGGGCGGCGCCCAGTGAGAGCGGTCGTCACCGGGCGCCACCGCGGCAGGTAAAGGTGACGCCTTTTTTCTTTTTTTTTTTTTTTTAAATCGCCCGTCAGACAAACACTCCCCTCAATTTGAACGAGATGTGTCCAATCCGAAATGTAACGGTCGCAAAACAATTGGAGTTGGTGGAAAAACACAACACGCCATGCAGCAGCGGTGATGAATAGGCAGTCTGTGTTCCGTGTGTGTGTGTGTGTGTGTGTGTGTGTGTGTGTGTGTGTGTGTGTGTGTGTGTGTGTGTGTGTGTGTGTGTGTGTGTGTGTGTGTGTGTGTGTGTGTGTGTGTGTGTGTGTGTGTGTGTGTGTGTGTGTGTGTGTGTGTGTGTGGAGGAAATGCCTGTAGTAAAACGAGCGCGTTGGTGATGGACGGACTGGATTGTACGTTTTGCTTTCCCACGATCGTCAGCCGTCCGCCGACTTCGAGCTTTTTCTGTCCGTCTCCCATCTTTCTGTCTCGCTCACCTTACCCTTTCTCTCATCCTCCCCCATTGTCTCCCTTTTGATCCCTCTCCTTTCTCACACTCCCTCTCTCCCCCGTTCCTTCTGTCTGTCTCTTCAGCTCGTCTCCTTTCTTTTTTTGTCTTTCTAAAATACTTCCTGCATTTCTGTTCTCTCAGTATTGTTCCCTTTGTGTGTGTTTGTACTCGCAGTACTAAGATTGTGTGGGAACTCCGCTGTGTGTGTGTGTGTGAGTGATGTTTAGTGTGGCGTGTGTGTGTGTGTGTGTGTGTTTACTAGAAGCTGTTTTCCTGTTTTGATGTTGACAAACCTACAGACAGATTCCTATCAGCGGCTTTGTCGCCTGCTTTTATGACTCTGCTGCTCTTTTCACCTCTAACAGGTGATGTGTGTGTGTGGGGGTGTGTGTGTGTGTGCGTGTGTGGGTGTGGGTGTGTGTTTGTGAGACACACATAAAAGGGCAGAAACCAAACTTTCCTCAGAGTGAACAAATGCCACAACAGGAAGCCCCGTGTGAATGACACGGCCATATTAGGAGACAGGAAGTGAAGGTGATGGAGTCGCCGTGGTGACAGGTTTCCCAAGACCCGGTCAGCTTGGCGTCAGGTGAGGGGCGGGGGGGTAGCAGGGGGGTTCCTGCTGGTGAGAATCAGGCCAGATCAACAGTAGAAGTTAAAGAGTTGATCCATACCTGTCATAATGTCATGATAAATAAAACATTCCTCTAGGTCTCCGCCTCCTTCTGCACCAGCCAATCACATTTCACCTCATGCTTTTGCTGGGCACATTTTGTCCCCTCGTTCTCCTTATGGAAAAGAGCCCTTCAGACCAAATTAGGATCGCTGCTTGAAAAAGTTTACATGCATTCCTTTAGGCGTGCATTTAAGGCAAACTATTTTCTAGGGGGCGTGCCGCTGCAGCAGAACCACAACGTCCACACTTTACAGAACTTTTCGGTTGGGCGTTGCAGTGTTATGTTGTTTTCATCACGGTACAGAACATTTTTATCGTCAGAAGTCACGTTGAATCAATCAGACAGGGAAACGTCTGCAATTTGTGACAATCATGTGACGGATGGAAAGCGATAAAAGCAATAAAAGCATTAAAAGCATTCGCAAACTCGTCTCCATACTTCCATGAAAACTTGCCGTGAAGAAGAAACTCACAGATTATGTTGATTTGTATGATATTTTTCTGAATTATCAAACCAAATGAGTTCTATCTCACTGGCAGAGTCATTTTGGAACATTTGCTACCTGCAAATATATCCTGCAGGAGATTTTGGCATGCTAGACAAACTCTTTATAATTAGAAGATCAGGCACTCAGTAATTAATAATAATAAAAATAATATGATAATATTATTATTATTATAATGGTCCGTTTGAAGAACATTAAAATGCATTTAAATTAATGGAAAGCCTAAAGTCTCCTCAGACAAATTAACTGTCATAAACCTGTCTTCCTTCCGTCGCCTGAGGGTTTTTTTTTTTCCCCATTATTCCACGTCTTGACTTTCTTTGTCCCTTTCTGGCCCTTAGTAGCGTGAGATTCATTAAATTTACTGTAGTTTCTTTTATGTGATTAAAAAAATAAAGGATTCAAACCCCATAAACTCAGATGTCATAAAGTTGTGAGGTCTGATGCATTTCAATGGAAGCTTGCTTTTCCTATTAGACGAGCAATGTGGCGTCAAAAAAACTGGTCCGAATTAATCCGATGTGAGATTTATGTGTTGAATCGTCAGATGACTTCACTTAGCCAGCAAACCGTCCACTTCCTTATTGATGTCCTTCCTGTCAGCAGCCCGTTACAGAGGGTTTGAACTCCGGTGCATCAGATTGTAATATCAGACTTTAAGCTATAACCTCCAGATTAGCAAGGTTAATTAAACGCTGTTGACTGACGAGGTTTTGTGTTCAGTTTTGGTTTTGTATTATTCAAAAGTGTTGAAAGCCTGTGGACCAAACACCTTTAAAAGATGCATCCAATCTGTGTCTGCTAAAGCGAAAGGAGCCTAACTGGTTTCCACAGACTCCACTATGCTACTGGAAAAGTTAATATAATAAAGTGCCCATGGTAATAACGCCAAAGGTACAGCGTTATGAATCCAGATCTGATGCTAAACTGTGTCAAAGACAACATCAATAACACAATTTGAAAGGATGATTAATGTGAAGCTACTCCTGAAGGAGTTCAACCAGACTTATTTCAGTTTCAGGTTTTCTAAGCGCTTGCATTTATCTTTAATGAGTATCGTTTCAAATTCTAAGAAACTTGAGTTTCTTTTCACACAATAATGAGCTTAATGTCCGTTAAATGTGATGCATTAAAGCTGGTTCCATGCATGAGCTGACCTTTTTTATGTAAATGTTGTTTGAAATCATTTAACACTAATTGTGTTCAGTGTGCTCACTAATTCTTTTACGACACATAACACCAGCTAATGTATTATTCTCAAAGCAATAAGTATAGTTATTGTAGTCTTGTTGTCTTTTCCAATTGAAAAAGAAGACAATTTTAAACCAAATAAAATCGCAGATTACTAGTTACTAGCTCCACCTGGTGGACGACTGAAGAAATGTATCTGTGTCTGCAGGTCTTCCAGAGCAGTACTACAGCCTGACCTGGTTCCTCAGTCCGGTTCTGGGCCTGATGTTCACCCCTCTGATCGGGTCGGCCAGCGACCGCTGCACGCTGCGCTGGGGCCGGAGGCGGCCCTTCATCCTGGCGCTCTGCGTGGGGCTGCTGGTGGGCGTGGCGCTGTTTCTGAACGGATCGCTGATCGGTGAGTTTCCTTCACCTCCAGTCAGCCTGCCTTTAGCTTTTTATTTGTTTATTTTTTTCAACTTTCGAGAAGATTTTTTCTTTTTTGCATCTGCTCAATTTCACTTGATCACAGTTGCCGTGGCAACCATACTATTCAAGATCCCGGGGCTGTATCTCTGAAATCATGTCCTTTTTAGCTTCAGACTGATGGATTTACCCATCCTGCACCGGTGGTCTGACCTTCATCCGATTACATCATCCATATGTTAACCCCAAGGACATATTCATCCATTCCAATCAAGATAATTGATCAGTCACCGATCGTGCCACGCAGATATTGATCTGTGGGCCCACTGAGCGTGGTTGTGTTGGTGATGTCATTAAGTACATCCTCCTACACAGTCAGTCGGACCAAACACTCCTGATCGGACCAATCAGGCGGTCTTTGAATTGGTCTCATCCTGGACATAATTAAATTCCAGAGGATAATCACGTTAGCGCTGCGCTAACAGTATTCCTGCTGACAAGTACCGCCTCCTTGATCACTTTAAGGGACCTTTTAATGTTTTTTGGGTGGGTGGGGGGGGGGGATGTTACTCTGTGTACAAGAAAACCCGATTGGACCTGAAATGTCCTTCAATGCAGCAGAAATGAAACAAACCTTTAAAGGAATTAGAAATAACATGACGAAGAGCTGAGTCAGCACATTCTATTCTATTCTGTTGTGCCACCATTCATCTGTGGGGGGGTGGGGGGGGGCTGGCACTCAGGTCGGTTTAGGGCACCAAGCTGTGTGTGTGTGTGTGTGTGTGTGTGTGTGGGTTGACATGGGAACAGAGGAGAAGGCAGTTCACAGGGAAATGCTTCCTGTTTGCTTCCCCCTTTCCACCAATCACAGTTTACTTCCTGTCTGTCTGCCTGGGTAGTGAGCAGAGCTGCCCCATTGTGACACACACACACACACACACACACACACACACACATTCATACTTTCTCATCAGGATTGCTCACGTATCAAGATAAAGGTCAGTCGCACCATGCAAAGCAGCGTGGGTAATGTACATTGTTGATGCTGATGGAACTCAATAACATCTATTGATCAGAAGTTGAGCATCGATCAGGTTTACATCAGAGACGTTGGGGGGATGGGGGGGGTCTTGCTGTTGTTCGTTGTAATGAACCAATATTTTATTTAATCGTATAAATGTGGTCTTTTAATTTGACAGGTTTGTCCGTGGGTGACGAGCAGGGGAGACAGCCAATAGGAATTGTTCTCACGGTGCTGGGCGTGGTGGTGTTGGACTTCTGCGCGGACGCCACAGAGGGACCAATCAGAGCGTACCTGCTAGATGTGGCTGACACGGAGGAACAAGACATGGCGCTCAACATCCACGCCGCCTCCGCAGGTACGGAAGAAACCTTTTGTCCGACCTTGAAAGGAAACCGTCGGCACCGGGTCTGACCCGGATCCGTTGCCCTCCTGTGCAGGTCTCGGGGGGGCGGTGGGCTACTCTCTCGGGGGCTTAGACTGGACGCACACTTTCCTCGGAGCGGCCTTCCGATCCCAAGAACAGATCCTCTTCGTCTTCACCTCCGTGGTCTTCATCATCTCCGTCGTGCTACACCTCCTCAGCATCGAGGAGCGGCAGTACTCGCCCCAGCAGGACAGGCTGGACCAGGTACTGTCAGCTGTAGAGAAAAACAAACAAACAAACAAACAAACACCCGTCAGGTTTGATGTCTCCCCTCATTGCTGCTCCAGGAGAGCCCGAATTGCCCCAAACTTCCATCAGCCAATGGCAAGACGGCACTTTTTACACCCAAGCTGGAATTGATCGGAGAAGATGAATCAATGGACACCTATGACCTCTATGACCCTTACGGAGATGACCAATCAGAACGCGGGGATAGGGATATTGATTTCCTGGAGGTGGAGCTTGTGAGAAGTGAGTTTCTCCACTCAACGTTCTTAACGCATTATTCCATCCTTCTACTTGTTGACTGTTTCTTTGTTCCTCTCCTCAACCCCCCCCTCCAGGTAAAAGCGACAGCGTTCTCGCCATGGCGGACGCCACCCTGGACCACCTAGACCACGACGCTTTGTTCCTTTGCCACCTAGAACCGTCCATCTTCGCCGACCGTCTCTCGCCCTATCACGGCTCGCCTCCCACCGCCTCCTTCTTCGACCTCAACCACTGCACTTCCCCCGCCCACTTCGGGAACATCCGACGCAGCAGCAGCGCGGGAAGCCAGGACCTGCTCCGCCCCCAAGCCAACCACAACAAAACGCACGCCGCCGCCGCCTCTAGGATCTCCCACCTGTCTGCTTTCCTACAGGAAATGGAAAACGACGAAGGCCAAGAGGAATTGTTGAACAACCAGCTGAATGAGCAGCGGGCGCTGAACGGACGGCTGTTAGCCGGCGCAGCTAATGATGGAGTTAGCACCAACGGGCTAAGCGCTAAGGGGCAGGTGCATCGCGCTGGGATGGTCAAAGGTTCGTATTTTTGTGCCATCAGGTATAAACTACGGCCCGCGGGCCATAAACGCACCTTCGGGCTTTGTGATCCGGCCCACCAAACTTGTGTAAACTATATGATGAATTATATTAAATAAAATAATAAATATAAATAATAAAATAATTTCTCAGCCTTTCATTTGTACGCTTTGCTACCTGTTAGATAAGCTATACCTTTATTCCTCCCACAAAGACAATTTCTATTACAGTAATTCCTCGCGTATTCACGCTTCAAGATGCACAGTTTCACTACATCGCGGATTTTTAGTATTGGAACACTTTTAAAGATTTAAAGATTGTCCTAGAACGCATTAACCGTGAGTAACGAGAGATTACTGTAATCAGAATAATTGGAAGTAGAGAAGTAATAAAGGTAATTATAAATTTGCAATTTAAAGGCAAAAATTGTAGAACTCTGTGTGGCCCAGCAGTCAAAACGTTTCCCCACCCCTGATCTAGATTCTCGGTCTTCTTCCAGCTGCCAGTACAGGAGCCCCGGCGAGGAACCCCCGCCATCGTCACACCTTCTATCGCCAGCCTTCCTGCACTTTCTCCTACTACGGCCGGGTGGGGAGCCACCGCTACCGCTACCGCCGCGCCAACGCCGCCTTCCTGATCAAGCCGTCCCGCAGCATGAACGACCTGTACGAGGTGGAGGCCCGTCACCGGAGGAGGAGCCGACAGAGGAGCAGGCATCGCAGCGGGAACACCAACTCCTCCAGCGGAGACACGGAGAGCGAAGAGGGGGAGGTGAGGACGTCTGTGTGTCACCGCCTCCTTCTAGAGGGTGTTATTTGATCGCCCCCCCCCCCCCCATCACTCCCTCTCTCCCTAAAGGTGGAGACCACCGTGAGGCTGCTGTGGCTGTCCATGTTCAAGATGCCTCCGGAGCTGTTGCGCCTGTGCGCCTGTCACCTGCTCACCTGGTTCTCCATGATCGCCGAGGCCGTCTTCTTCACCGACTTCATGGGACAAGCCATCTACCAGGGCGATCCCACCGTACGTCAAATTCATCCCAATTAAATCCAACTGCTTACTTAACGTGCTCACACAGGTTCAATCGTCTCTCTCAGGCACCGTCCAATTCTACTTTGTTGGAAAATTATCACCGCGGCGTCCAGATGGGATGTTGGGGGTTAGGTATTTATGCTATGACTGCCGCTACCTGCTCAGGTAAGGAACTGGGACTCCAGAATCAACTTTATTCTTTACATTTCTCTTTGAATTAACCGATCCACACGTCTGTCTTCACCAGCCATCCTTCAGAAGTACCTGGACAACTTTGACCTCAGCATCAAGGTCATTTACAGCCTGGGAACACTTGGATTCTGCATAGGTAGGAACTCCGAAGCAGCGATGGAATGGAATGAAAAGCGTGTGAGCAGCTCAGAATCTAATAACTCTGGGGTTTTTCTTTTTTCCCACTATAGGAACTGCTGTCATGGCAATCTTCCCTGATGTATATGTTGCTATGGTGATGATCAGCAGCATGGGAATCCTCTCCATGAGTATCTCTTACTGTCCTTACGCCCTGCTGGGACAGTATCATGAAATTAAGGAGGTACTGTATAATCCCTGCTATCATTCACCGCCCCCAACACTAGAAGCAAAACATAAATTGAACTAAACTAACGGTTTATAGTGTGTTTTCTCCCTCCTGCAGTACATCCAGCACAGTCCAGGGAATTCCCGGAGAGGTTTCGGCATCGATTGCGCCATCTTGTCCTGCCAGGTGAGCGTTCCGGTTCTAAACGCGTTCTGTCTCACATGTAAACTAAACGATGGTGTTCACGCGTCATGACTTTTCCCTCTCGCAGGTGTACATCAGTCAGATCCTTGTCGCCTCGGCTCTGGGTGCTGTCGTGGAAAGCGTCGGCAGTGTCCGTGTCATTCCCATGGTGGCCTCCGGGGGCTCCTTCCTTGGATTCCTGACCGCCTGCTTCGTGGTTATTTATCCGACTCCGAACAACCAGTGAGAAATCAACTTTTTCTTTTTCTTTCCCTAAATTTAGATTAAAATCTCTCCTTGGAAGTAGAATCATAACAGATTTAATAATTTTCATCTTCAGGGACGGAGACTCATCCAAAGCGTCGGAGAAACGGGCCTTAACGACGCTGGAAAATCCCGACAGCGGCAAAACGGCCGTTACCGTGGTGATAGAAAAACCCAGCTTCCTGAAACTGGGCAATGAAGGCAAGACCACCTCCACCACCGCTTCCTGTCACACGGACGTCGAGTCGACTCTGTGAGCAGGCCGGACGAGTCACCAGACACGTCGCCATGGTAACAAGGAATTTCACCACCGCCGATTGGAAAAACGTGATCGTGTGCCGCCATCCTGAGACCAGTGTTGCACCAGACCAACTTAAAGAACGTCGCGTTCCCACGTCACTGAAAATTCCTTCCACCCCTCCACCCCCCACCCCCCATGGACATTTGAGGGCGGGGCCAGGGACAGTCAGAATTAGCTATGTTTTAAAGAGAGGTTGTCTCTGTCACTCAGGGCCTCTAGGAGGCGCTGCTGAGCAGCCACCTGGACGCAAAATTTTCAGGGGACTCAAACCAACACACACACACACACACACACACACACTCACCTCGTTGGGGGCTCAACACAATCGAATGATGAACATAATTGATGACTATTGGTCCCCAAAAGATGCAATCTTTTTTAAAAAAAACAAACAAATGCAGATAATCGTTCTTCCTCACGGTGGAATCGGCGCCACCATCGTTCGCTCACCAAAATAAACCACACCCCTCGGCTTTGTGGGACTTTTTACAGCAATCCGCCGCAATAGCTTTAAGACTCCAGAGACTTTTGTTAGAGGCATTTCTGAAACTTGACTCCTGTGGAGGGAGGGGAGGGGATTGATTGATCAAATATCCCCAGTTTGATTAGAAGTGTGTTTTGGGGTTGTTGTTTTTTTACTCACCCTCCTCCACATGGAAGGAGTGTCTCAGTCTTCACTCCAAGTTATATTTAAGCTCAACATTGACGTAAGCTGAATATTGAGACTCAAAAATACAAATTTTCAAGTAAAATTCCAAGAAAGGAGGAGCGTAGATGCAATATGCACGTTATACAGGGCATTAAAACCCCAAATATTAGTTTCCCGACTTATTGAGGACCCAGACTGATGCTTGTTAGTGTTTAAAATAACCATACAAAACAACCTGCTGCACCAGAGGACAGGAGGAGAAAGATATGGTGTTTTTGCTTTATTTAGCGGAAAACTGCTGTTAGCACAACGTTTGTCACTAACTGCACATTTGCTGAGCCGTTAACGAAAGAGTGCTAAAAAGCATTCGCTTTTAAAAGTTGCAGAAAATCTTAAAAAGACTTTGCCGATGTCGGATTTGTTTGTCATCGAGCGCCGAGAGCGCTGGAATGGAACACTAGAGCGGATCCACGATTCGTTGAGAGAAAGATTTAATGGAAACGTGAAGGTTCCAGGTCCTGGGTTATCGCGTTAGGCTTGATATCGGGGCCTCTGCGGAGGATTTTCTCTCCTGCTTTAAGTGTCTTAAAATGTTTTGATGCAGAAATTTAGAAGAGGAAAGTTTGACGATGGACAGAGCGACAAACAAATGTTTTTTGTTCCTAACATCAGGAACATATCTTCCATTCTTTACACTCACTTAATCTCAGCTAAGTTAAACACCCTTGAATCCTGCGTCATTCAATATTTAACGCACAAACATGCGGTTGGCGAAACATTTATTTTAATTTGATCTAAATTAGTGCAATTTGGTATTTTTCAGGAGTCCCTACGGACCCTAAAATGTGATTTTTAAGAAACTGGACCGAGTAAAATGGAAATTTGTCTCCTCAACCCCTCCAAAACATTAATTAATCAAATTTCCGGAAACTATTAATACTTTTATTGCATATTTGCCACGACTCTAATAGTCTATTTTGTGTTCCTCAGTTTGAAACTGAAGCGGAGTGAAGCCGGAGTTAAGCTATGCTCTGACTCATTCAGGCAGTAATAAGACGATAAATATCAGGTATTGATTATCAATCAGGAATTAAAACAGGTCGGGAAGTGAAATGTTTTAAACTGTCGTGACAGAAAAACAGAAACAGGGAAAAATTTAACTTCTACTTTTGGACAAATCGGGTCTTTTGTCTCCTCTGGTTGGTCGGGTGAAGGGGGAGGAGTCTATCGGGAGGTGAGGCGGGCAGCAGGGTTGTTTTTTTGTTTGTTTTGGGTTTTTTTTACTGGTTGAGGATTTGTTGAAGCATGAGAATAGAAAGTAATCAAAATGTAAATTGCGGTGAATTTTTTGACTGATTGAAGAGAATTTTTATTCTAGCGGTGTTGAAGCATGACGGGGAGAATATCCTTTAAAAAAGTTTTTGAACGTAACTCGCTCAGCGACGCGTCAATTCTCTTATAGGAGCGACGGTGCAAAAGATTTCTTCCATCCTTTCAGGAACATTCAATCAATCCCAGAGTGGAGTTTGGAAATGACTGGGATTAAAAAACTTTAAAAAAGGATGTGACAAAGAGGTGATGCAGTCGGCACCGGGGCAATAAAATATTCTGCATCGCTTTTTAAAAAAGGACGTGGAGGTTTGCATGCGACAACAGCAATATGCACGTGTGGAACACCAAAGTATGAATCACTCGAGCTCTTTTATCGTCCTTCTAGGTCAGGGATGTATTTTCTAATGCATGGCTGGATGTTTGTGTCTTTTTGTTTGAACTTCAATGTGGAAACAGAAAAATGCACTCCTGAAGCTGAAGCATTGCGCTCGGACCGGGTCGGTTCACTTGAATACTTGAAGTGCAACTGGAGCGTTTTCGTTCCGACGTGGCGGGAAGTCTTTGATTTGTTTTTTTTTTGCCCCCTTCATTCTAGCCTTTTTAAACGCAGGAATGTTCAGACAGCAGCGCGGCCTGCTGGGAGATCTTATCTTTGATTCCATCTTGTGACTTCAATGTTGTTGTTTTTTTTGTATTAAAAAGCAAAAGGTAATGAATGTGAAGTGATTTCAACTGAAATCATTTTTTGTTTAGTTTTGATGCCAGGAGGTGGGGTCTGAAATTGCACAGAACTTGCACATAAAGTTTAAAAAAAAAAAATCATAAAGAGGAGTGTGTTGCAAAAGGAGGACAAAAAAAAGTAACTGTGGATATTTATTATTATTATTTTGTAGCTTTCTTGTCTATAAAGGACATTTTCTCTTAGTTTCCAAAACAACTCTTTGTAGTTGTTCTACTTTTATGGGACGTGGTCCGGATGTTGACTGGATTATTGTGTGTCTTTGGTTGTGTCACGACTATACACACACACACACACACACACACACACACACACACACACACACACACACACACACACACACACACAGACAGACACACATCAAAAGGCAAAGGATGTGTTGGAAGCGTCGCTTCAGTGTTTGGTTCTCAGTTCTTTGCAGGTTTACACTTAAACTCTGGAATCAATGGCTCTTTACAAGTCTTTACTGCTCTGGTATTGGAGCTCAACAACAACTTGTGTTTCTTTTCTTTTTGTGATGTTTTATTTCGGCTGAGTCACGCACACACACACACCAGCTTCCGGCGCTTGTGCTTTTTCTTCGCCGAACGAATGGCGACGGGACGATGCTGTTTCATGTCTCCAGCCGGCAGCCATGCAGTCAGTGTGTGTGTGTGTGTGTGTGTGTGTGTGTGTGTGAGTGTGTGTGACTCTGCCTCAATGAGTGTGTTACCAAGAGAGAGAGAGAGAGAGAGAGAGAGACACTTGTGTGCTTTGATCACCCTAGAGATTAAATCAAGAATACTTAAAGAATGGGAAAGCAAGTACGTGCAGTGTATAATATATTATATGCCTTCTTATTTGGATAAAAAAGATGTAAATATTCATATTTCTCTTTTAGTTTCTTCTTTTTTGCTGCTATATAAAAAAGATGATTATTTTTGTTAGTAGTTTGGTTTTCTATATAAAGACTATAAATCTCTGTTCTGTAAATACGCTTGAGCCTTCGTATGTAGGACTCTGGATGAACACTGTATGGAATGCACCTTTAAAATCTCTTCAGAAGTAAACCGACAATGACTCCTTTAATTATTTCATTGTACTTTTATTTATACGGTGTGCTTTTCTTTAAAGGAAATTTCCATCTGGTTCTTCCCCGTGACCCCTGATGACCTTCAGACGGTATCTGCAGCTTCAGGCCGTCTCGGTTTGTGCGTTTTTTCGCTAACCGGTGGTGAAGTTCAGCAGCGGTCTGTTGTTAACTTCAACATTTTCAATCTAAAAGGGAAAACAAATGACTACACTCAGCAGCTGGATGGTTTTCCCATGATGCCTTGTGGTCAGCCTGCTGAGAAAGGAGGTGATGATCCTGCAGGGTCGCGGCCTCTCGCTGGTTTCTGATAAACCAGAGGAGGAACCTGAAACTGTTGTGTGTGCATGTCTGAACCAGACGTATCATGTGATGTATGTGTGTGTGTGTGTGTGTGTGTGTGTGTGTGTGCTTATGCAGAGGTATAACCTTACACGTCCAGGACATTATGTTAAGTGAACTTCAGTGACCCGTCAGCATTTTGAGGGAAAGTAAAAGATTTAATGACTCCTATACGTTCATACTCTAATAGTAATTCATACTCTAATCCAAAAAAACTCATTTCCAGATTGAAATTTTTCCACTCTTTTTTACCACAATTTAGCAAAACTGACAGTAAATTCTTGACTTTATTCACAAGACAAAATTTGGATGTTTTTACCAGATGGTTCTGCACAGATTAGCAGGATTATTTCTAACGGTGTGAGGTAATCCTTTGAACCGTGCGTGGCGTCCTGCTGTCATCTGGTGGATCCACTCATAAAAAGTTCACTGATTGGCTTTGCATTATTGTGTCCCGCATTATTAAACCAAGATTGTTCTGAAATAGAACTGAGAGGTCATACAAATAAATCTGTGTATTACTGCTAAGGTGTATTAATGTATGCATGAAGTAACTTTACATTCAGTGCTGATTTGTAGCTGTGAGTCTGTTTGGAGTCATTGTGAAATAACAAAAGGAACAGTTCTGGGAACCGGACGGGCGATGGCGTCTAAGATGTCAGAAAAATAAAACAGAACTCTTTTGTTTGAAGTCGATGTTTAAGTGATGGTTTTCTTTGTGATTCTGATGGCACGCCTCCACGTAAGTCCTGGTAGAATAAACAGCATTAACGGCCCTGCAATGAAACTTGAAAGCCTCCTTATGAGCCATGTTTACAGCACCAATGAGAGCTTTACGTCTCGGCTTACTTTGTGTGTAAATCCCAGACATTCTAAAAGTTTTCCAGCTCTGGTTTAGTTTGAAGAAGCGACACGGGTAAGAAAGAAGTGGGAGAAATGGAGAGACGACAGAAAATGATTCTTTGGTGTGTCTGTTTGGGTTATTTCATTTAAGATGCTGTAATTTAATTAATTTTTTTAAATACCTAACTACCATCCCAGGTTTTAGATAAAACCTAATTTAGATAAAACCTGGGATAGTTGGTATATCTGAAAGGTCCCACAGAGTGGAATGAACCTGGGAAAGCTGCAGCTTTAATGACATGAACTGAATTTTTAATTATTAAGATGGAAAAATTAAGAAAAGTTTCCAATCAAATGCAGAAAAAAGTACATTTTTAACTGACTGTTTTCAGTCTTTCTGGATTATTCCATCCACACGTGTTGAGGGGGGGGTCACCTGTCCTGGACTGGTCCATCCTGTCCAAAGAGAGGGGAGCGCCGGTGAAGGTGAGCGTTGCTACGCTGTGAGCTATCACCAGGGCCATTCCAGAACATTTATTCAGTGGATTCCTCTCTGCTCCTCCCCCACTGTTAGGCCCCGCCTCCCCATCCTCCTCAGCCCCGCCCCTCCTCTTCGTCCTCCAGACTCTCTTGAAGCTGTCCGTCACAAAGCAGTAAACCACTGGATCCAGGCAGCTGTTCAGGCTGCTCAGGCTGACCGTGATGTGATAGGCCAGCACATGCCCCGCCCCGTTCTCTAGCTCCTCCCGTCCAAATTTGACCCGGAAGTAAACCAGAACCTGGCGGATGTGGAACGGCGTGAAGCAGATGGTGAAGACCACCAGGACGGTGGCCAGGAGTCTGACGGCGCGTTTCCTCCTGACCTGGCTCTGCTGGGGGGCCAATCCGCGGCGAGAGGACAGGAAGCAGGCGAGACGCAGGGTGAAGCCCACCACCGCCAGCAGGGGGAGCAGGAACTCCAGGATCCCCAGGTAGAAGAGGGCGGGCAGGAGAACGCAGGAGGAGCTGAACTCCAGCGCTGTGGTCTGCAGAGAGAAGACGGAGACTCACCGAGTCTTCAACAGCTCTGCCTCATTTTCACGAGTCTGGTTTTCGTCTACGTGTCAAACAACATGGATTCCATTTGTAGCTGAGTGGATCGTTAACTTTTTGGCCCCTCACGTTTGGACGACCCTCATCATGAGGAGAACCCTTAACATCCAGAGAGGTGACAGATTCCAGACCCCCTGGAGATTAAATCTAATAATAATAATCCTGAAAGTAAAAGTTAATTCATTTGTTTTCTGTCACCAATAATCCTGTGTGGGTTCCTGGAGGGGGGGGTGGAGCCTATCCCAGCTGAGTTTTGGTGGGAGGCGTGGCCTAGGGTTCATTATAGGGTCACACAGGAAGACAACAAACCAATCACATTCATGTCTAAGATATATTTTGAACAACACTTCCCGTTGCCGTCAATAAATAATACAAATACACCAAAGCAAACAAACAAAAACCTTGACTTCCTGTATAATTTATAGTCTATACAGTGGTACCTCTACTTACGAAATTAGTTGGTTCTGGAAGAAATTACGTAAGTAGAAAATTTCGAAAGTAGAGACGCGTTTTCCATGCAAATGCCTAATGCCCTAATCCGTTCCAAGCCCCCCAAAATTCAGACGTAAATGTTTTATAAAGCATAAAAATGCATCAAAACATGTAACAAATACATGTTACAATTATATTATTACACAAATTATGAGAGTTGTGCATAATGTAAAAAACAAAGAATAAAAATGATGGTCATTAACCTTTTAACTGCTGTCCTCATTGTTTTTTACCCTCTTTGGTTCATGCCTCACCATGAACAACAGAGTGAATTCCAGTCCTCCTTCTGAACTTCTCCAACCACCCACGCCATGCCTTAAACTCCTTAAACTTCCTTTAGTTTTAATAACGTGGTGATTGTAGATGCATTACGGCCATATTCTTTGGAGAGATCAACCAAACGCATCCCTTTCTCATGCTTTTCTATGATCTCTTGCTTTGTTTGTACGGACAAAAAAACTCTTTTCTTTGTCTTTTCTTTTCCTCTTTTCTCCGTCACTTTCTTGGGGTCCATAGTGAATACTCTAAAAGTTAATATATTTACATAAAACTACCAGAACACGTCATGGGTCGAGGGCCAAATGACGAGGACGTTGCATAGACACCGATCTAGCTCCACACAGAGGTCCCTCTTAGCCAATGGGATGCCAGGATGCTAGGTATTAGCCAATGGCAGAGCAGCTATAAGAATGTTGCGTTCAGGAACCTGTGGGAGCTGCGAGTATCAGCCCATACTGTATTTTTACCTTTCGTAAGTTGAAATTTCTTTCGTAACTGGTGGCAATATTTCCCTGCTGAGGCGTTTCATAAGTAGAAAATTTTGTATGTAGAGACATTCGTAAGTAGAGGTACCACTGTAATTTATAGTCTGTATATTAGTGTGTGTGTTTGTGTGTGTGTGTGTGTGTCTCCACCTGGAAAGAGTAGGTGACCACAACAGCCACTAACCACACCCTGGCGCTGACGCACTTTGCCGTTCCGGTGGTCCGGCATCGATGAAGAGAACCGGACGCGTGGACGACGGCGAGGTACCGATCTATGCAGATACTGAGAGGAAGCGTGGAGGAAGAGTCACAGAGAAAAGAGGAAGCACCAAACAATCTGGGATGGGATGCGCCGCTTTCAGACACCCACCTGGTCAGGAACAGGATGCTGCAGTACATGTTGACGAAGTAGCTGAAGGTGTGAACGTAGGAACAGGCCACACACTTCCCGCCGCTGTGGTACAGGGCGATGCGAGCAGGCAGCGACAGCGCCACCAGTAGGTCGGCCACAGCGAGGTTCATGGTGTAGACGACGGAGGCGGAGGAGTGGGTGGAGGCCCCGCAGAAGACGTAGAGAGCCAGGCTGTTGAGGACGACGCCGACCACCAGCATCAGACAGTTTAACACCTGTAGCGAAGAGGAACGAGGCACAAGTGAGTACAATTTAAAGATAAACACGCAAAGTTGTGTTATAGTTGTTTTTTTGTGAAATTTTGAAGATGAAAACCTTAAACTTCTTCTTTAGAAAAAGTTTTAATTACCATGAGAGAGACCCACACAGCGTAGAAGTCTTGGTACAGCTTAACATCCAGGTGGGCTAACCTGTGATATTGCGCCCCCCAGCGCTGGTCCCAGGCACTGCAGTTTGCTGGTTGAGGGGTCATGAGGGGCAGGAGGGCCTCAGAGGTGGAGGTCACGTTGGCGACAATGGTGTCCATTGGTTGGTAAAGGTTGTATGATTGACAGGTTGTTGTCTGAGATGCAAAAAATATAAAGAAGTAGCTGCACGCTTATATTTATGCCTTAAAATTCACATCCCTGAAGTTAATACTGGATTCATTAATCAGCCAATGACAATCTACTTCCTGGCTGTCATTGACGTCTTTAGACGTCAATTACTTCTTTCAACAGGGGGGGCTGGGGGACAGTCTAGCGGAACTTATCAGTGAAAATCAGGCTTCTAATCATGGAATTTATCGTTATGACGACCGATCCAGTTGTGGAATGACCAATCAGAGAAAGACAGGGAAACGATTCAACAAAGTTTGTGTATGTCAGAGTTCTGAGTAGCAATGCATCGTCTGCATAAGTTTGATTCATCTTAGTTTTGACTGTTAAATGTTTTTATCAATAAAGTTATTATAGCTATAAAATACAATCCTAAAGGAACGCTAGGATTCAACTCTTGTCGTCTGCTCTTGAAAATAATATCACACTTAATCTCATGTCTGATGACTTGAGACTCCCTTGATGTTTTCAGGAGAGCAGTGCCTCAACCTCATAGCCTGGATTCAGCCGTAGATACTGTATTATAAATACACTTAAACAGCTCAACTCCAAAGTGATGCGACGTGCTCCAGTTGGCTCAAAACGACCTAACATTTTCAAGTTTGTTGAGAACACAAACACATACTAAAAATGATGAATAACAATGGCTCGGGTCGAGAAGTGGTCAACACCAGCAGAAGTTAATCCAGAGAGAGAGAACGTAGAATTCCTAGGATGTAAACAACATCCTCTGGTTCTTTGGAGACGGTCGAATCCGTCTTCATCGGCGCTCTAAAACCACGTGATGCTTTAAACAAAGTTAAGTGTGTGACCTTGTGTGTTATTTTAAACACAGCGTAGACTGTTAATATGGGCCTTGTCAGCGTGAGCTGCTGTTTTAACACAGCTCTGATACACATTTGTCCTGAAGGAGACACATAAATTTGATTAATGCTGTTTAAAGGAAGGGAGGAAGGGGAGCTTTCAATCCCCAGCATGCGGACGCTGTTCCATTTCAAGAGGTTCAAGGTGAACGGAGCTATACAATGATCTAAAAATAGAAGCAGCTCTGGCTCGTCTGAGAAGAGGTCAGCAGAGATGGAAACAGGTTTGATTGAGAAGCTGCTGGGTTGTAAAAGTAATTCCTATTTGTAAAGCTGATATAAATATGTTGCAGAGTCGTTTGACAAATTCATCAAGCTTTTTCTTATTTTTATTGTCGATTTCATCCCTGAAATCTACATCGACGTCAAAGTAGAGTAAACCGACATGCGTGCAACTACTTGGTTTTGAATCTTTTATTCAAATGATGCAGATTTTTATTAGCTAACTCAATGTTGATGAAATGTTTGACATAAATTTAAATGAAGAAAAATTATTTAAAGGCACTTGAATAAACTACAGTCCATCGCAGATTCTTCTTACTGGTAGAAATCTTGTGACAGACTCTCTGGTTTGGGCCAAAAATGTCAATCTGTTCCGTATAAATACCAGAGACGGATGAGCTCCTATCTGTTAACACATCCTGCCGAGGAAGGGCTTTCCACTCTTCATCATCACTGAGACAGATGGATAAAACATGGGCAACGATTGGATCGTATGAAATCTTTTTTCGTACCTTCTCTGACCTCACTCTTAAATCATTTATTATAATGCGCTCAAACAGTGGTTAAAAATGCCCACAGAATCTGATCCTTTGATAGAAAATGGGGCATTTTAATTATTTTTGTCTAAAAAAAAAAACAAGGATCAATGAAACATACCAAAAGCTGCAGCTCAGTAGATCCACCTGTAACTTCTCCAGCTTTGACCTTTATATGTTAAATGTTGCCGAGTTGCTTCTTTCTTTACTTACTTTATTTCTTTCTTCCTTGTCCTCTTCTTCTTTATGTCGTTGCTAAATCAAAGTAAGTGCAGAGATGGGATGTGAACCCCTTTGGGTTAATAGGAGAGTAACTTCAGACAGCCGGACCTCCTACTCATCTCTTTCCACCCCCTCGCTCCATCTCACAAAGGTTCAATTCAAGAATAAACACAGAGAAGAATAGAATACCACAGAAACTAGGAACGCCATTATATCCTTGTCATCTTATATCCTTTTCTTTTACTTGTTTTATCTGCCATAGTTTTCTCTTTTCATCCATGCTTCACTCTTGAAGGCTCACTTTTACACTCTTTATATTCATTTGAGCCCCGTCACTTTGTCAGTAATAGGATTTGATGGTTTTGGTAATCCATTTTAAATGAAAGTGGATTAAATGACTAAACAGAAAAACCTTTTTTTTATTTCCACTGACTGGTGCATTAAACATATTTGTCCTTTAAAGACACCACAGAAGAACTTATTTCAAAGGGACTCCAGGGTGGTCTCACATGGAATGATCTGTTAAAAAACAAAAGAAAATTGTCACCCATCCTACTTCACCTCTGTTTAAATCTGACTCAATGCGACAAGAAAATTTCGAAAGCTCCCAATCTGTAGAACAATTTCACGCAATTTACACACATGGTTAAAAGGAAAAAAGAAAGAAGGAAAGAAAGAAATATGGAAAATTGGAGTTATGAAATAATAAATAAAGTCACTTAAATCAGTTTCCATTTCACAATGCTACAGAAAGTAAAACAGAAAACCTGCTGATTTTCTTGCACATGATGAACTTTTCTCGTCACTTAATTTTTTTAATTTTTGATTTAATAATTCATCTGATTTAATAATTCATCTGAATTATTATTCATATTATTCAATGTATTCATCTGAATTATTAAATCAAAAACACAATTTAATGAGTAAACTATAATGAATAAACCAGTTAAAAAAAAAAAAAAGAAAAGAAAGAAAACAGAACAGCCGCTTCTATGAAGTCCCGCCCTTCTTTGCCTCTGGTCGGCCCACAGTCAGGATTGGTCAGCCAATCAGAGACGTGACATGACTTTGTGCGTCACTTTTTATGGACCGACGTGAAAAGCCGAAAGAGATTCCGTTCCCCAGCAACACTATAGAAATCAGCAGCAGCCTGCTCCCAGTTTTAACTTAACTCATGTTGGAATCTCAACAGACGACACTAATTATTTCCTTTTTTTTCAGAATCGAAAGAATTTGTTTTGACGCTGTCATTTTAAAAAGTTATTTTGTCCTACCCGGCACCCGTAGTGTGAGGGACGGCAATCCCACCTGCGAACAAACAAAACGTCCATTAGCAACGAGTTCGACCCATTTTCCGAAGATCTGAACAACGGAAAATGTTCAAGAACACTTTCCAAAGCGGGTTCCTGTCAATATTATACAGCATCGGCAGCAAACCTCTACAAATATGGGATAAAAAGGTGAGCAAGCTATTCACCATTAAAGATTTTTCTGACTTCCTTAGCTGTAGCCGTGCTAATGCTAACCACTGTCAGCTGGACGCTGCTTGGACCAAATGATGATATATAGAAATATTAATGTAGTTACGGTGTTGTCCTGTTATGTTTTTGGATGTCCTGCACAGTGTTACCAGAAAAACCCGTCATTTTAGTTGGATACCAGCTCGGACATGAGGTGTTGTTGCTAAGCAACAGGTCAATAGAGTAACTCGTAATTAGTCAAAGACTGTTTTGGGTTAGTTTAGATGCAGCACGTTGAAGATGGACACATATTTCTTGCTTGTATTTACAGACTTTTTCGTCTTATTGTTTTCTGTAAAAACATTTAAGTTAAACCCAGGCTGGCAAAAAATGGCTTCATTTGCATATAACACGTGTTTGTTTGAGATCTTTGAGGTATGTAAAAATTGAAAAATGAACATTTCACCTCTATCAAGTTGGCAGAACAATAGCAAGATGATCTAAATGACCGTGGTCATACAGCATGATTTTCATATAAATGATAAGAAAATATGTAATACTGTAAATGACCCATGTGTTGATAGGTGAGGAATGGCCACATCAAGAGAATTACGGACAATGACATCCACTCCCAAGTGTTGGAGGTGGAAGGGGCGAACGTCAGGTGAGTTTGTGTGTGTTGAACTGGTTCTGTGTGTCAGATTAACTCATCCACTGGTCATTCTAATCCTTAATGTCTTCTAATCCCTACAGCACCACATACATAACCTGCCCAGCAGACCCAAAGAAGACGTTGGGTATTAAGCTTCCTTTTTTGGTGATGATAATTAAGAACCTGAAGAAGTACTTCACATTTGAAGTCCAGGTAAGGTGGACAAATGTACACAGAACATTTTGTATGTTTTGAAGTGTCACTCAGGATGTCGTTCCACTTTCAGGTGCTGGATGACAAAAATGTTCGCCGGCGGTTTAGGGCCAGTAATTACCAAAGCACGACTCGGGTGAAGCCGTTTATCTGCACCATGCCCATGAGGTTGGACGACGGCTGGAACCAGATCCAGTTCAATCTATCGGACTTCACCAGGAGGGCCTATGGAACCAATTACATTGAGACGCTGCGTGTACAGGTGAGCGCACTTAGACTAAGAGATGTCTTATAGTGGTTTTATAGAATGTCACTAGGGACACACTGCTGTACGATTACCATTTCTGTTTTCCCTTCAGATCCACGCTAACTGTCGCATTAGGAGAGTTTATTTCTCAGACAGGCTGTACTCTGAGGATGAGCTCCCGGCAGAGTTTAAACTCTTCTTGCCTGTCCTGAGCCAGAAAGCTAAGGTGAAACACGCCTCCACAGTCGTACATTTACACAATCGTACACAACATGAACTTGTCTGACACTCAACTGTTTTGTTTTTTTATTGCAGCAGTAACTTCTCAACCTTCACTGTTCCTCCCTCCCACTCCAGACCTGGTGTTGAGTTTTCTTAAAAGAATTCTTTTTCTTGTGACATACTTTAATATAGTTTAATATGTTATGATTAGGACTATGAGTTTTCAGTGCTATTTTGTGTTTACTGTGTTCTAATTAAAATATTTTTATGGACTCACGTATCCTCTATTTTCTGTGCATCCTTCTTTCTAATCTCGTAATAAGTTGAGAACCACATGAATGAAAACATGGGTCCTCTGGTGACTGCTGCTGCTACAGAGAAATATAATAATATAAATGATCTTTATCAAACAATCTGCTGTTTATTTTCATCAGAAAACAAAAATAGTCGGACTGTGAGACACAATAGGAAACGACCGAACCGAATTGTAGTTCCACAAACCTGCCACTGAGTGTCGCTGTGTGACCGCTGACCAGGAGGGCTTCAGGAACGCAGCTGACGCGTCGGAATTTAGAAATTCCAGCGACACTTGAATTTTCTGACGCTTCAAATACAGGATGGTGATGTTTCCACCTCTATTACTTCGGTAATACAGGTGCTAAAATTTGAAATATACAGAGAAGATTACCATGCGCAAGGATGACGCATAAACAATTCCACATTTTGGAAAAAAATACTGCCTTCATTTAATTAAGGCACCGTCATCTACAGGGTAAAAAAAGACACGTTATCAACATCAGATTTCTTTCTGTAGTTTCTGATAAACACAACGTGAATCCCGGTGGGATGTAATGTATGTTTGGGGCTCTTGGTGTGTCCTGGATATGGATACAGCGTTGATAACTTGTCTCTTTTACCCTGTAGTGTGGCAAGTGACGACTGGATGTTGGCGCTTTAATGAAATGAAGACAATATTGTTTTCCAAAATGTGAAACGCTCCACGAATTTGCGTGTCATCCTTGCGCAGGGGCCATGCTAATCTTCTCTGTATCGTTCCAATTTTAGTATATGTGTTACCGAAGTAATACCGACTAGAACGCATCACTATCCTCTATTTGAAGCACCTGTCCTGAAACACTTCCAAGAGCGACGAGAATATTTGTAAACCTGTCTGTTATTTTGCGTCGAAATAAAGTTTCCAGTATTTTATTCAACACTTGAACATCCAGTAATGAACCCCTGACCAATTATCGTTCTCACATTTTTTCTGTTTATCAAGAAATTCGTTTTTTTTGTCATTTAGTATTCAGATTTCAACATACTCTTCAATGATTGGTCTGGAAATGGTCTCGAACCCGGTCTGCTCTGCACTAGCCAATGGTCGTTCGCAGCTATGTCCCGCCTCTCAGTCTTTTGTCCAATAGGAGAGCTTTATCTTTATTCCTTTAAAAGATCTTAAACTTTGAAGTAAACATCTAAAGTAGTTGGAAACGTTTTCAAAACGCATAAACAGAGGAAATAAAGGAACGGTCAAATCCTCCAGGACGATCCGGATCCAACCAGCAGGTGGCGCCAAAGCACCAGAAAAAAACAATCGTTTCAGTTCTCTGGTAGAACCATGAAATCAAAATAAGTCAAAAAAATTAAGAACCGAATATTGACTTTCATGTCTTACTTTTATTTACCATGTCAATGACAAAAGGATCAACCTCTGAGCTCCATAAATTCAATCATCATTGTTTAAAGTGAAAGAAGTGAGAACGATAAGACACGTGTAAAATGTTGGATTTTATTGCAAAGCAGAATTTGTTCTGACAATAAACCAACTAGCAGAATAACTTCAACCAACGTTCACCTGGTTAACTAGTTAGATTAACAGCAACGAGCAGAGAAAGAGTTTCTCAGGATAAACAGCAGAGACAACTCTCTAGTGGTTGTCAGATCTCATCTCAAGGTAGTGTCAGGTCACCTGACCCTAGGAGGACCAATGGGACGATAGGAAAGCTGGAAGCCCCAACAACCCAGCAGCAGAAGTGTTGAACTGGAATGATGGTGATGTGTTTGAATCAACTCCTGTTAAACCAGCGATGTGGTTTGAAGACAGCTGTGATGATTCTGTTTGAAAGATCCTGTTTTACGTCTCCAGGAAGAAAAATGTGAAGAAAACGTAATAAAATATTTTAATGACAACGTTTAAGTTTGACCACGTTTGCTCAATATTTGTAGTGCGTTTTCTAAAGACTCTAATCAATAACCATCGATAACTAGATCCTCATCCTGATGGATGTGATCAGATCACATTCTGGTGCTCCCCGACCTCTGGCTGAGCCCCGACCCCCGGCTGTGCCCCGACCTCCAGCTGCAGTCTCTCAGAGAGCTCAGAGCTGTCCTCAGGAACTGAACCACGTTTAACTGGAAAACAAGGACTCGTCATCCCACCGTGAAGTTTGCTTCACGCTGAGTCAAAGCATCAGGTCAAAGAGTCAAATCAAAGCTGGGAGGAAGAGACGGCTTCTGTTCGGACCCCTCACCTGTCCTCTGTCTGGAAAGCTTGAATCCAACGGCTGCCATGACGACGAGAGCAAGAACCACTACAGCGATGATGGTGATGATGGTGGTGGGGGTCACATCAGTGGGCTCCTCTGGAGAGAAGAAAACAACAACGAGTCACAACCTGAACAGAAGTGCAGGAAATAAACGTGTCTCCACCTCAACCCCGTCTCACCCCCCCCCCCCCCCCCGAACCCCGTCTCACCCCAGTTGGTCCAGATCTTTCCTTTGTCCAGTCTGGTGACCAAGTCGTCCTCCACACCATCCAGCTGAAACACACAGTCGTACCTCCTCCAGTCTTCAGGGGCCACCGATGAAAGGTTCAGGTCAACACTGGTCTGGAAGGTTCCATCATGGTTGGGGAGGATCTCTCCGTGGTCCACCTCCTCATGAAGCTCCTCTCCAGCTCTCCTCCAGAAGAGTGCAGCTCTGTCAGGGTAGAAACCTGTAGCGAAGCAGCTGACTGGAGAGGAGGGGGTCTTCTGGAGGAGGAACACTGAGGGGAGTTCTGGAGGAGGAGCACAAACACACTTTAGATGCTCCTCACCAGGAGTCACTGTCTGTTCTCCTTCCTGTTTGATGGGATGGATCTGAAGTGTTGTCTGTGTGTTCATCTTTATTGTTTACTGTTGATCACAAACACCAGAGAAACATGAAGGTTGTTGGTACGAAACTCCATCAGGTCATGTGATCCTACCTGTTCTCAGCAGAGAGCTCCTCCCATTCTCCAAATACTTCCTCCCCCACTCAGGACAGTCCTGGGTGAGATAATGCTTCCAGTATTCCATCATAGCTCTGTTACGATCCAATCTGTGTTTGGTGATGAGAGCCTGAGGTCTGGGAGCGATCCAGGTCTCTGTCTTCAGGTCCAGGACCAGGAAGTCTTCTCCATTATAACCATGTTGATTAAAACCAGTAACCTCTCCAGTCTCATCGTCCCACTCACAACCAGTCATCCGCTGGACAATATGGAAACCTGAGAGAGAGAGAGACTCTCAATGGAGTTATTCTGATCCAGTCTCAGTGATCTCTGCTGGTTATTATGGGATGGACAGAAACACTGGATCAGTGAAGTCCAGCAGCATCCAGTTGTCTGTCAGGAATGTTTGTGCTGAGTCAGCAAGAAACGCCACCATCTCGCAGTTTGATCGACAGATGAACAATAGTGTGTGTGTGTGTGTGTGTGTGTGTGTGTGTGTGTGTTTACTTCCTACATCATGGCAACATAAACAACATTTTATCAGTAGAAACATAAACAAACCTTCAGATTGGTTGAAACGCTTCTTTAAAGTTTCAATGTTGACTTTGTCCCTCTCATAGTTTCCCTTAGCGATCCTAGTCTCTTGGTTCCAGTACTCAGGATCATCTGCCGTGATTTTCTCCATCCAGTCCTGTTTGGGTTCTGATCTCTTGGTGTTACTGTCATAATGAACAATCTGAACGTCATCAATCAACCCAACAGCCACAAACTCTGGGAAGTTTGGGACTCCAGAAGAGGTAGTTTCGAAATACTTCAGAGAGTGAGTCACTGAAAGAAACAGAAACATGATTTGTGTTTTATAAAACAGTGAAACATTTGATTTTCCTGCACACAGAACCAACAAGAACTGGGCTCCAGTAAAGTGGTTCTGATGCCGTCTGTTGTTCAGTCAGTTCTTCTCTGGTTTCATCGAGTCTCCATCCTGTTGCTCTTTGTTGTTTTTGATGATCAGCTGACAACTGGAAGAACTTTTACAATCAGAATCCTTCCTGTCGTCTGCTGTCTGAATACAAGGAGGTCATATTTCTGTGTTCTGCGTCACGTCAAGAATGTTGAACAAATTGGTTCTGGATCAAATGTACCCTGGATCAAATGTACCCTGGATCAAATGTACCCTGGATAAAATGTACCCTGGATCAAATCTACCCTGGATCTACCCCTGCTGGACCCTGGATCAGCGGCTCACACAGGATTTCCTGCTCAGCTTTCAGATGACAGCTCGGTCACGCCTGAACATTTCTCTGGTGCCAACATGTCAGGAAGTCCATCAACAGAGCCCTGAATCCATCCAGCAGGCTACAAACACACCAAACTCTGAAATCACGTGACCTCACCTCCCGCCGCACCAGGTACACCTGTTCCCAGGAGAACCACCAGAACCAAGGTCGTCATGGTGACCTGTCGCATCTGCAGCTCCGAACACACAACAGCCGACAAGAGTCTCTGATGAAGCTTCCAGTCCGACCATCAAGGGTGAAGTGAGGACGGAACACGGAGAGCAGCGGACTTCCCCGTCCTTCTGAGCCAATGGCAATTTAGGCTGAGGAGTGACGTCACCGGTTGTGAATCGAAAGTGAAAGTGAATGGAGCTGATTCTAAAGTGCGCCAGAGGTGGGGGATGGGGGTAAAACAGGGGTCTCCAAACTTTTTCCTGTAACTTTTCCCTTCTCTGCTGGGGGGCCGGGGTCAGTTTGTTACAGAAAAACTGACGATCGCAGGGCTGCCGAAATGTAAACATTTATTGTCTTCCAGAAAGCACACATAACTAAATATTAATAACCTGTTCATGGGATTTTAACATAAAAAAGTCATGAAATAAATAAAGAACACTATTTATGAGAAAGATAATAACCAAATAAAGCTATCTGGAATCTTCACAGAAAAAAGAGGTCATGGACATTAACTTTCTGTTGTGTCGTGCACAAACTTGACAGATAAAAGTTCAGCTTTGTTGACAGAATCTCTCATTAAATGACTCATACGAGTCATCTCTCAAAGTATTCCTTCCTTATAGTCCTTTTGTCGGGTCCACTAGGCTTGTAGATGCTGCTTTTTGCAGCTCTCTCTCATTAACTTCCTGGTAAAAAAAACAGGTTAAGAAACCAAACTGCACCTGTGATACAGCAGCTACACAGCAAAATACGTTTGTCTACCAGTATGGTTGTGGAAATGGATTTCATCCCAGTAGATTTTATTATGGTTTTATTGGTTTATACTCAGAAGGACTCATTCAGGTCAGAAAACAGATCTTACCCTAGATCTTACCTTACAGTTTTTAGCCTGACCAGGCATTTTTGTGGTACTGGTCAGGGGCCGTGCCAAATGTGGAGGCGGGCCACATCCGGCCCATGGGTCTTAGTTTGGGGACCACTGCTTTACAGTGTGAGGAATGAACTGAGTTCAGGTGAATATGACGTCACCTTTAATGATCTTGTGCACTTGTGTCAAACCCAAATGTGGCCCTCCACATCATTTAATGTGGCCCACAAGAGCATAAGAGGTCAGAGTGTCTAAAAATAAATAGGTCTAAAGTGTGGTTTGTCCAAAAACTACATTTCTCACAATGCAGTAATTAAACCCATTTTAATTTTGACAAAAACCTTTTGAATAAAGTTAATATCCTAACTTGTGTTTGATGTTATTTTTCTTTATTCATTGATAGTTTGATCCCTGAATGATGGAGTTCTGTGTGTTTAATAACCTCATAAATTAAAAGGATTTATGTTATAACAGAGAAACAAATCAATTAATTTTTTTCTGTGTAACTGTAATGTTTGTAGCTTGAATAAGTAATAAATTCAGAGTTATTTAACAATTAGGAGTAGTTATATTTATTTCACTTTACACTGAGTTACATTTAGTTACATTTATTAGTTACATCTGGTCCTTTAAGGACAGACATTATGCTGATGTGGCCCTCGGTGAAAATGATTTTGACACCCCTGATCCGTAGCATTGATGCTGCATCAGGACGCGTCCGGTGAAGACAGGCCCAGTGAAGCGGTCCTGATGGGATGGACTCTCTGCCTTCAGTCCAAATGCAAAAGAGAAGAAGGAGGTGCAGAGGAGCGCCGTCAGCCCCAGGGTGACGCTATCAAATGTCCTGCTGAGCCCTGCAGCTGGCTTTCATTTCCACAGCACAGCCAGGTCTGAGCTTCTTCTTCTGTCTCCGGGGCAACGGACTAACAATCAGGAACTATCCATGGGGCTGAGCTCTGATCAGGATCTAAAGCTCATCCTTTGAATCAATTGATCAATATCATGATTGTTAGAACTGGAATAAAGGTCCATCAGCTGACAGCAGGACACTGGTCCACCCAGAAACACCAGTGGACCCAGACGCTGACTCCATGATGATTCTGATGATGATGATGATGATGAGGTGATAACAGACTAGATGTTGCGTCACATGTCTGAGGTCATGAAGTCAATCATGTGAACCAATGTCCACCCTCACAGAGCTGCCATCATGACTGCAGGCTGACACTCGAGACTGTTTGACACAACAAGCATTTCGTCCAGAAACTGAAATGATGTTGTTCCCTGTTGGCTTTCATCGACCTGAGTGGATGTTTCACAGCTGAACACACAAACCTGTGACAACAGGTTCCACAGTGGAACCTTTTCAGAACCACCCTGAGAGCTGGAACCTGAACACACAGCATGAAAATGACGTCACAGCTCAGCTATGGAGAGGCTGATGATGGTCCCCGCCTCATTTCTATGTAAACACAAACAATAGAACACTGGAGACAACAACAACAACACAATGTGGGCCGTCTGGTTTAGTTTGTGCTGTAAACTGTAGAGTTCATGAACACTCCACTGATGGACATTTGCTGAACCACGACAGAGATCTTCTTCAGTGGTGTTGACTTTAAAGGGAACATTGCCCCCTACTGGCCGGACAGACACACGACAGCATTTCAGCCGTTCTTTACATCTGCGTACAGATACATCCAATCCAATCCAATCCACTTCATTTATATAGCACAATTTAAATAAACACAAGGTTTGAACCTGTGAATGAATAGAGACCCCCCCCCCATCAGATATATACACACAAACTGTACTTGTAATGCTGTATGGGCACAATTTGTTCTTAATAAAAGCTGCCTTGACCTGGATTCGAACTGGGGTTGCTGCAGCCACAATGCAGAGTACTAAACCACTAGAGTGTACATATTTTAATCTGATCAGGTTCTCCACGTTTCCTCTTATCACTTCTGGTGCAACCCTTGTCAGCACAACTGAGAGGGGAAGATAGGTAGAGAAATATACAGTAGATCTGGTGCAGACGAGCCACAAGTCCAAACTACATCATGAAAGTTTTGTCTGTCTGTATTTGTGAGTGTTTGCATTCAAGTTTTGGGAGACAATATACTTTGTGGGGGTTGACATGGGATTTATGATGGATTGAGCAAAAGGGTTGCTCATACAGTAAGGGACATGTTTAAGGGACCTTAAAAAATATCAATCACAGGAGGTAATAAAGTTTGATAATCCTACAAGCGGTAAACTTCCGTCTGTTGTAAATCTGTTCTTGGGATGGGCTTGAATGGGTATAAATAAGGTAATGCTGGAACAATTGTCAGAGTAAGACTCTTGAGTGCTGTGCTCTCCATACCGGTATGTATTAAAAGAGAAATGACTGATCACACCGTGTCCATGACTTACAATTTTTCAAAGAATTAGCAACTGTCATTAAGCAGGAAGAATTTTCCTGTTATATTACAATTGAACTTGTCCCACCGTTCCTTGGTTTGTACGACCGTAACAAACAGTCAAAGCAGATGAATGAATGAAAAAGGTGTGTAGGTCCCAAATATTACAGGTCACTATAACGGCCATTACATAAAAAATTGTATGTGCCTATATAGAAAGATCAAAGTGTACTTCTCGTCTATTATGTGTCTTTCACACGACCATCATGTTAGAAAACTGTACGTACATCAAAGGAGATGAGTTCTGCCATCTATTACTATCTAATAATTCTGATCTTCTCTCCTGTGATCTCACCTTAGGTTATGATCTACATCCCTTTGATCCCGTACAAAAACTAGATATATACACACACACGACACCCATAGCATCAGGGACAAAAAAATAAAAAGGACAAAAATGTTTAGAAACACTTATCAAGGGTCGCTTTTGTCTATTCTATACAGCATCGGCAGCAAGCCCCTTGAAATATGGGAAGAAAAGGTACAATTGTCATCCAGCACCTGAAAGTTAAACGGCAGCCTGAGTGACACTTTAAAATATACGGAATGTTCTATGTACACTTCACTCAAAAATGAAAAAAATTTTTTTTACATCCTCACCTGTAGCTGTGCTAATGCTAGCCACTGTCTAGCGAGGTGTTGCTTGGACCAAACATTGATATATAAACCAAAACTATAACAGGACAGTGGTCTTGTTACATTTTTTATATTTCCTGTTTACTATTTCCAGTAATACAAAACAAAATTTTCATATAAAACAATAAAAAAAAAATGTAATACCGTAAATGACATTTATTTGTGTCGACAGGTGAAGAATGGTCAAATCAGGAAAATCACCGACGATGAGATCCGCTCACAGGTGCTGGAGGTCGAAGGTGTGAACGTCAGGTGAGTATGTGTGTGTGTGTGTGTGTGTGTGTTGAAACTGGTTTTGTGTGTCAGATTAACTCATCAACTAGTGACTCATCATTCTAATCCCTAATATTTTTTAATCCCTACAGCACCACATACATATCTTGCCCAGCAGACCCAAAGAAGACGTTGGGTATCCAGCTTCCTGTTTTGGTCTTGATAGTCAAGAATCTAGGGAAGTACTTCTCTTTTGAAGTCCAGGTAAGGCGGACTAGACAAGTGAAGTGTACATAGAACATTCTGTATATTTTGAAGTTGCACTCAGGGTGTCGTCTAACTTTCAGGTGCTGGATGACAAAAATTTTCGCCGGAGGTTTAGGGTAAGTAACTACCGAAGCGCATCTCGGGTGGATCCATTAATGTGCACCCTGCCCATGAGGTTGGACATCGGCTGGAACATAATCCCGCTCAACCTATCATACTTCACCAGTTTGGCCTATGGCACCAATTATGTTGAGACGCTGCGTGTACAGGTGAGAGCATTGAGACAAAAAGACGTTTTGTAGCTGCTGCTAGAATGTTACTACGGAAACGCTACAGTACGACTGTACCATCTGTTTTGCCCTCAGATCCACGCCAACTGTCGCGTTAGGAGAGTCTATTTCTCAGACAAGTTGTACTCTGAAGATAAGCTCCCGGCAAGTTTTAAACTCTACCTTCCCGTCCGCAGGGAGCCACCTAAGGTGAAACCTGCACACAGTCGTTACATTTACACAATCGTACACAACACGACACTGGTGTGACACCCGATTGTTTTTTTACAGCAGCAGCAGCCGCAGCAGCCGCAGCAGTAGCTTCTCAATAAACTGCATCCAACCTGGAGAGAGATGGGCACCGCCAGGTTCAATTGCCCAAGACACACCATATAATGACAGCTGTGTGTCGTCTGTGATGCCCCAGCGACCTCTGGGATTATGGGATAGGCTAGGCTAGCTTCTCTAACTGCACTGTTCCTCCTTCCTACCCTCTAGAGCTGGCGCTTTTTTTTTTTTTTTTTTTAAGATTTCTTTTGAGTAGGTATGTGACAAATAATATATGTATTAAGAGCTTAATTCTGTTAATGTCCATGGGTGTGGTGGCTCGGTGGCGAAGTAGGTAGCACTGTCGCATCATATATGGATATGGAATTTTATTCCATATGTATCTAAGTGGATTTTCAGCTGATGAAGTTGAAACATGAAAATTACACTAGTAGACAAATCAATGGATGGATTTATGAAACACAAATGTTTTTAGTGAAATGCAATGAAAATTAGTTGCACTCTCACAGCTGTGTACGATACGAATAAATCAATAATATAATAATTTTACAACATGTCCCGTTGCATTGACGTCTTCAAACATCGACGCCTTGGTTTAAAGCAGCATCTTGAACTCACATCCAGGAACAGACATGACAGAAATAACCTTGAAGAGCCCAAACAGACTGGAATAAAGGATCCTGAACGCCTCGTCTTAATTTGTTAGTTATGTTATGTTGTGACACATGTCCACCTCTGAATAAAAATGTCCATTTTCAGTTGCTGTCTTGCAGTCATGTGTTCCATAGTGCCACTGTTTTAGTGTCTGACTACTGATGGTGGTTTCTCATCCTTCCATTTCATTGTTATCATCTTCTCAGCAATCAGTGAAAGAATCCGCAACATCGAGCCCTGATCCACACCGTGACAGTCACCGCCAACATGTTCTCCATTTCTTTTCAAGTATTTCTCCAGAACCCCTGGATTACTGGGCAATCCCAAAGCACATGTGTGTGATCCCCTATCATTCCACAGTTCCTCCATCAAATAACATGATTCCTTGATGTTTAAAGGTGTATTGAATTATCTAATTTTTAGTTTTCAATCAAATTCCTTCAATAATTGACTATTTAGTCCCTTACGATTTCTGAAACATAAATCTTCCCATTCTTTATAGTTAATTATGGAATTTAATTCTAATTCCCATTTTCCTTTGATGCTCCAAGTGTTTTGGGAGATATCAGCCATGAGCCTTTTATACATTTGTGGGACCTGCTTTTTAGAAATGCATCACACTTGAGATGCTTCATATCATTTGGGAATGGGCTACACAACATCAAGACTCAAGAATCAAGAATTAATTTAATTGTCATTGTTAAATCGAACAAAGACATTGGGTTCTCTCGTTTGGTGCAGATACATTTAAAAAACAACAACAGAACAGTACTGATAAAAAAAGAAATAGATAAAAAAATAGATATGATAAATAAGAACACAAAGGGAGCAGGGCAAAAGGGAAAGATGACGACTATCAAACGTTCTGACACAGGTTCACAGTAAATGAAATGATGCACTGTATCGATAATGTATGTTAAATTACACATAGATACTGATACATGAATGTATACATGCTTCAGAGGAGTTTGGCAGAATTCAGCAGATTTAAGGCAATTGCATAGAAGCTGTTGTTCAGTTTTAGTTTTTATTGCCCCGTACTGTGTACAGCTTTAGTAGGATATTGAATTTCCTCAGCAACTCCTGTGACCCATGAAGAAGCAAATAAGAAGATGAATGATTAAAAAAAAAGAGATGTCCCAATTGTCATGGGTCGTTTGCACGACAATTGCACAAAAAAATTGTAGATACATATATAGAAAGACAAAGGAGCACATGTCCCGTTTACTATGTGCCGTTCACTTGACTACTATGCTAGGAAATAAAGAAAGAGATCAAAGGAGATAGGTTCCGATATCTATAATTAATAATTGCAGATCCGGGTAATTCTGATCGGCTCTCCTGTGATCTCACCTTGCGTTATGATCTACTCTCCTTTGATGTTGTACGTAAACTATATATATATATATACACACAACACCCATAGCATCAGGGACAAAGAAACAGGGCAAAAATGTTTAGACACACTTTTCAAGGTTCGCTTCTGTCTATTTTATACAGCATTGGCAGCAACCCCCTTGAAATATGGGAAGAAAAGGCAAGCAAGCTCTTGAAAATGAAATGTTTTCTGACTTCCTTACCTGTAGCCATGCTAATGATAGCCACTGTCAGCAAAGTTTCCTGTGAACTGTTCCCAGCAAAACAATAAACAATAATAAAATATGTAATACCGTAAATCACATTTATGTGTGTTGACAGGTGAGGAACGGTCAAATTGGGTTAATCCTCGACAACGACATCCGCTCACAGGTGTTGGAGGTCGAAGGGGCAAACGTCAGGTGAGTATGTGTGTGTGTTCACCTGGTTTTGTGTGTCAGATTAACTCATCAACTGGTGACCCATCATTCTAATCCCTAATATCTTTTAATCCCTACAGCACCACATACATATCTTGCCCAGCAGACCCAAAGAAGACGTTGGGTATCCAGCTTCCTGTTTTGGTCTTGATAGTCAAGAATCTAGAGAAGTACTTCTCTTTTGAGGTCCAGGTAAGGTGGACAAGTGAAGCGTACATAGAACATTCCAATAACAGTGCGCCCTTGCATATTTGCGCATCAACGCTCGCGACTTCACCTCATCGCGGATTTTTGGTAGGCAATCACGTGATACCGTACGCGCATTCTATTGGCTGACGGCATCTGGAAGTGCGCTATGTTCCGTGAGTCTCAGACTTCCTTGAGACAAAAGTGCTTTAAAGAGTAAATAAGAGTGTGGGATAGAAGTAGAATTAATATCAGTGTGGGGACGGTTCCTAAACGTTTAAATTACCCTAAATAATAAGATAAATAGTTTGTCGCTCTATCGCGGAATTCCTGGAACGCATTAACCGCGAAGAACGAGTGCGAACTGTATTTTACTCTGGCTGCCGTTTAACTTTCAGGTGCTGGATGACAAAAATTTTCGCCGAAGGTTTAGGGTAAGTAACTACCGGGGCACGGTTCAGGTGGATCCATTAATCTGCGCCCTGCCCCTGAGGCTGGACAACGGCTGGAACCAGATCCTGTTCAACATATCGGACTTCACCAGTATGGCCTACGGCACCAATTACGTTGAGACGCTGCGCGTACAGGTGAGAGCATTGAGACAAAAAGATGTTTTATAGCTGCTGCTAGAATGTTACTATGGAAATGCTGAACATGATTTCTGTTTTCCCCTCAGATCAACGCCAACTGTCGCATCAGGAGAGTCTATTTCTCAGACAAGTTGTACTCTGAGGATCAGCTCCCGCCAGATTTTAAAGTCTACTCTCCTGTCCATGGGCAGGTAAAACACGCCTACACACAGTCACATACATTTACACAATCGTACACAACATTCCACTTGTCTGACACTCATCTGTTTGCGTGTTGTTGTTTCTTTTATTGCAGCAGTAATTTGTCAACCTACACTGTTCCTGTAGGGGAGAGTTAGGAAAGGATTCTTTCAGATAGGCAAGTGACAATCGTGATAATGTGTCACGGTGGCGCAGTGGATCGCCATACAAGCTCTATCAGGCAAGAAGCTAATGGTAACAGTTTGGATGGGTTTACTCCGGGTGCTCCAGTTTGCCTATTAAAAAAAAAATAAACCCCACTAAAGTAGGGATTTTATTCCATACCTCTGTCAGACCTCAGTAAGACCTCTGCAAATGGATTTTTAACTGATGAAGTGGAAGTATAAAAATTACAATGGCAGACAAATGGACGGATGGATGGACGGACAGATAGGCGGATGGATGGATAACAAATATTTAAGTGAAATGCAACATGTGCCCCGCCTCTCGCCTCAGGTCTAATGGGATTGGCTCCCGCACCAGCGGGAGAAGCGGTTGATGAATGAATGAAAAGCACCAAAAATGAGTTGCACTCTCAAAAACTGTGTGCGATACGAACAAATCAATAATATAATAATTTTTACAAAATGTCTCGTCATATCGACAACTCTACAAATCTTGAAAGACGCCACATCCAGGAAACAGACATGTTAACCTTCATCTGAAGTGTTGAAGAGCGCAGAAACAAACTTTAACAAAGGATCCTCATCTTCATTTGATGGTCAACTGAACCCCACTCAACCTGTGTTTGCATGAGCACTTGTATATATTGTGTATTGAATGTATATTGTGAGACTGTATATAGGAGTGTATGTACTTACAATCTATTTTTATTCTGGGCTATTTGGTTCATGTCTATTTCTGTTTGCACAGTGAGGGAGTTGTTGCAATTTCACTACTGGCGTACTTATAAATTCATGCATGTGATAAATAAAGTCTTTCAGTTTTGAAATCATATAATTGCTGCTGTATTTTGATTCTTTTTATGTGCCATTGTAAGTTGCTATGATCGCAGGTTTTGCTATTGGTAATACCAAAGCAAAGGTCCAGGTAATGTAGACAAGTGTGCACAGAATATGTTGGTCCACCTTCAGGTGCTAGTTGACAAAAATGTTTGTCGTTAAGGGCTTTATACAAGCTCGCGCAAGAGCTATTGTTGCTAAGCAACAAGTCAATATAGCAACTGTAGTTTTTTGGGTTAACTTAGATGCAACAGGTGTTTCTTGCCAGTATTCACCGACCCGTCTTCACTGATGGCTCCCTACAAAAGCATTTGAACTAAACCCAGGCATAAAACAAGATGCCTTTATTTGCATATAACACATGAAATAAATAATGTTAATAAATAATAATTGCTGATAATCCATTCCCAATCCATCAGACCGGCGAGTGTGGATTCCCAAACGGGAACTCAAAAAATAAACCAGTTTCATTCATCACAGTCCATTAAGGGAAGGTGTTTTTCAGCACAGAGGAGGGCCGACGGAACCAATTATGTTGAGATGCTGCGTGTACAGGTGAGCGCATTGAAGCAAAGACACGTTTCATAGCTGCTGCTAGAATGTTACTATGGAAACACTGCAGTACGACTCTACTATATCTGTTTTCCCCTCAGATCCACGCCAACTGGCGCATTAGGAGAGTCTATTTCTCAGACTGACAAACAGATGGACTCCCGCCAGAGTTTAAACTCTTCTTACCTGTCCTGAGCCAGAAAGCTAAGGCGAAACACACCTCCACACAGTCGTATATTTACACAATCATACACAACTAGCTTCTCAATCTTCACTGTTCCTACCTCCCACTCCAGACCTGGTGTTGAGGTTTTCTTGTGAAATACAGAAAAATACATGCAAACCTCGGTTTCCGACCACAATTCTTTCCAGAAGGCTGATCGAATAGCGATTTGTTCAAATTCCAAATACATTTTTCTCATTACAAATAATGTAAATGGTCTTAATCCGTTCCAAGACGTTAGAAAACTACCTTTTTTCAACATAATATGTTATTTCATGGTGTCATTTATATATCAAATTGTATAGTAATGAAACATTTCAAAGAAATGTAAAAGAAAGAAGCAAACAAGAGAAAGAAAGAAGAAAAAAAACATTGACGTAATCAGGTTAGCCTAAGGTACGAGTTACCGTCGTCTTTTGGACAGAAGTTTACGGTACCGTAACTCGTACCATAGGCAATGGAACACAAATTAAGTGAAAATTGAGTAAACTAAAATAAAAAGCACATTACCGTCACGTGTTCTCTCAACTTTTCTCGCCTTTTCTCGCGCTTGGCGGCGAGAAAAAGGCGTTTGTTTTGCATTCGACTTCCAAATTTTGTTCGACTTTTAAGACAAAAAAAGTCCAAATCTTTTGGTCAAATTCCAATTCGTTCAATGTCGAAAGCGTTCGAAAACCAAGATTTGCTTGTATAATCATACATAAAAAAGACATCCATTCAACAAATATAAATTATCTTTATCAAACATAATTTTTAGTGAAATTCAATGAAAATTATTCCCACTCTCTAAACTGTGTACGATATGACAAAAATCAATGCTACAATAATTGTACAACATCCCATCGTATCGCCGTCCACAAATAAAATACTCTTACAGACGCCTCGGTTTATAACATTTTATTATAAAAACTCACACAGGTTTTGTCTATGAAGGCCGTGTGAAACTTTTTACCACTGCATCAGTTAAACATACCCGACAAAATCCCTAAAATGAGATTACAAAACATAAAAATGATCCTTTTAACCAAAGAATGCATTAAAGATAACATTCACAGAAATCTATTGCTTTAGTCAAAAGCATGCATGTCTTTAAAGTGCCAGAATACATTCATTGGTTCCTATCAGTAAATTAACTTCAGGACATTTTTCTTTTTTAACAAAACAGGTCATGATTCCAAAATGGCACAATATGACGACACATAGATTAACACAAATGATCATATAAAGTTCATTATTATTCAAATGCTAAAAAAAAAGGAAATAAAATAAGGCTGGCAACACCTTTAGAAGTACTGTTTCAGTAAAAAGTGGAGGAGTTGAGAAACAGAAGAGACCCAAATGTACACATAGCATCAAAAATATCCTTTTATCGTTTCTCTGTCACTCTTTGACGTCCAGACTCGCTCTCTGTCCTCAGATTCCTACTTTTGCTCAGGTTCATGAAGAACGTCTGCGTTGGTTCCACTTCAGTGATTTCAGATAGAAAGTCAAGAGGTGGAGTATTTATTGCTTTGCACCTTCTTTGGTGCTCATGATTATTAACAGCAGCCCCAATCAGAAGGTGTCCTACTGAACCAATAAAACTTAAACCCCGGTTCAATTCTCTTCACTAAAAAATGAAAGAATATTCTTAAACAAAACCCGCGTCTTTCACTGTTTCATATGAGCAGGAACTCACCTCTGACGTGAGAGTAGTCTGAAAAGACTTTTGAGAGACAAAGAAAAGTTTGTCGGACACGACAGGATTTTAAAGATTTTGCCTTCAGGAGCAGGAAAAGGCTGTGGTCCCAGTTCCTGCACTTCTCATTTCATGTGTAGTATTTACCTGCTTTCTGATTGGCTGTTGACAACATTCACATGACTGAAAGTCATCGAATGAGCAAAGAAATGCAAGATAATGTTAAACATTATCTCAATCAGATGAGAAAAAGACTGGAAAGGATTGGAAAAGAGTCTGTTTGTGTGTCTCCACGTGCTGGTCCAGTCCTATGTAGTGCCTCCATAGTGTGTGACATAGTAGTCGTGAACATACATCAGCACGGCGACCGGTTGGCCAAGGATGAGTGAGAGCCACACGGCGGCGTTGCCATAGTTTCCATTGAGGAAACGGCTGACGAACCAAGCCAGAGGAACCTGGAGGTGAAGTTCAAAGGTCAAAGTGTGTTTGTGTGTCACAGGAGAGAGAGAGAGAGAGAGAGAGAGAGAGAGATGGACGGAGTCGTACCTGAGCCATCATCCCCATGAAGGCCCACAGTCTGAACATCTTCAGAGGAACACTCACCAGGTACTGAAGGATGGAAGGAGACAATGAAAGACAAAGTGAACTATGTGTAGATCAGCCGACAGTCACACACACACACACATACACACACACACACACACGTTAACAGTCCTTTGTGTCGATGTGGACGGCTGTTGGTTTACCTCATGGAAGAAAGCGGATACCAGGAAGACGGCCGTCTGAGCCAGAAATTTGTTGATCCCCTTCTTCAACATGGGCTTATAGAAGTGTCTGCAAATAAATAGAACATATTTATCAGTATAAATAGAACATATTTATCAGTATAAGTAGAACATATTTATTAATGTGACGTGAAACTACATACCTGAGACACCACTTGTGAACTGGGATGTTCCAGTTGGCCCAGAAATACGTGACGGTCTCAGAGTTCCTGAAGTAAAAAAAAAACAAAACGAAACAAAGCTTAATATATTTATGTACACTTATAGATTTTTTTTTTTTTTAAGGTTAGGGTTCCTTACTCACCACCAGTCTTTGTAAAACTCTCTGTCACCGAACTGTAGGAGCTCTGCCACAAAGTTCATAGAGGAGTGGAAAAACCAGTAGAAGAATATTAACCATATCAGATGGTTAGGAACCTAGGAGGAGGAAGAGGAGGAGGAGGAGTTAGGAAAGGTATAACGACGCGTCACGCATCTAACGACCACTCCTCATACTCACGGCTAACTTTAGGAGGCGCTCCACCATCCTAGAAAAGTCCATTTCCTGTTGAGAGACACAACTGATACAAATCAGTCTTTGTTTTCCTTCTCCTTACTCCTCTGAGGACGTTTTACTCACACACTTCACGGGGGTGTATGCGTGAACACACCTGCAATGGTTTCATGGAGTTCCGTATGGAGGGAACCATCCACTGGAAGACGCAAGAGAACACCGCTTTAGTTTTGATGGATTGCGGTGAGGACAGAACCTAGATCCAGTTTAACGTACCTGCTGGATCAATCCCACCAACAGCTGCATGAAGAACAGCTGCGACGACAGATTAAAACAGTTAGCGTGGCCTGCTAGCATGGTTAGTGTTCCATCACAACGTACTGCGTGCATGGTGCGTCGCGCTCACCATTTCAAAAAGCCTCCTCATCAGGAACCTCTTGCGTATCCGTGGCGACCGTGGGAAGTTGAGCTGGTAGCAGAGAGTTGGGGCAAAGACAAAGTAGTACATGTCTGATGACACACACAGAGAGAGACGTCATTAAGGTGATAAACTGAAGAACGGTGCTGCTTGACCTGACGCTGTCGTCACGGTTACCTCTGTGCGTCAGGTTGCCCGGGTAGGAGACGTGAGCGTGAGCGACGGATCCGTTGGACTGCGCCACAGATGGACCTGAAAAAGCACACGAGGGTGTAAAATAACCTCCGATCACACTCCAGGGAGGGGAGGGAGTCGGTAACCTTAGATGACGAGCCAAAATGTGCAGTTCGTCTTGTCACCACTAGATGGCAGCACAGATAATACAGCGGTACCTCTACTTATGAATGTCTCTACATACAATATTTTCTACTTACGAAACGCCTCAACAGGAAAATATTGCCTCTAATTACGAAAGAAATTTCGACTTATGAAAGATAAAAATACAGTATGGGCTGATACTCGCACCTCCCACAGGTTCCTGAACGCAACATTCTCATAGCTGCTCTGCCATTGGCTATTACCTAGCATCCTGGCATCCCATTGGCTAAGCGGGACCTCTGTGTGGAGCTAGATCTGTGTTTATGCAGCATCCTCGTTATTCGGCCCTCGACCCATGAGGTGTTCTGATAGTTTTATGTAAATATATTAACTTTTAGAGTATTCACTATGGACCCCAAGAAAGTGACGGAGAAAAGAGGAAAAGAAAAGACGAAGAAAAGTTTTTTTGTCCGTACAAACAAAGCAAGAGATCATAGAAAAGTATGAAAAAGGGATGCGTTTGGTTGATCTCGCCAAAGAATATGGTCGTAATGCATCTACAATCACCACGTTATTAAAACTAAAGGAAGTTTAAGGAGTTTAAGGCATGGCGTGGGTGGTTGGAGAAGTTCAAAAGGAGGACTGGAATTCACTCTGTTGTTCATGGTGAGGCAGGAGCGCATGAACCAAAGAGGGTAAAAAACAATGAGGACAGCAGTTAAAAGGTTAATGACCATCATTTTTATTCTTTACTCTATTCTTTGTTTTTTACATTATGCACAACTCTCATTTATTGTGTAATAATCTAATTGTAACATGTATTTGTTATATGTTTTGATGCATTTTTATACTTTATAATACATTTATGTCTGAATTTTTGGGGGCTTGGAACGGATTAGGGCATTTGCATGGAAAACGCGTCTCTACTTACGAAATTTTCTACTTACGAAATTCCTTCCAGAACCAATTAATTTCGTAAGTAGAGGTACCACTGTAAATGTAACACTACCATGTAATAAATGTGTGATTTGTGCGTTTATAACCAGGTTTCAAACCTTCATTCCGATCATGCCGGGGGTCTACGTTCTGTTCTCAACACGTTTACACCTTCTACCTCAATAACGTCTCTTCGATCGCTTGTGCATTCGCGTACTTACACGAGTAGGATCGCGTGAGCCTCTTGGCCTTCGCTTGTCTGATTTCTCTGCACCACCTGTTGGTGTCTTGGTAGGAGTAGAGCTTGAGAAACAGCACTGTGTAGATTCCAAGGGAGATCACACCACCCACTGACAGACACACAAACACATTCGTCGAGTCAGAGCAGCACCGGACAGACAAAGAGGAGCGCTGTGTTAGATCAGAAAGACGACAGTCGATGCAGGAATGCGTACCTGGAGTCACAGAGGAAACGGTGAGGACAATGAACGAAGGGAGGATCAACAGGGACGACAGGTTGAACAGGTGAAGGATCAGGCCGCTGGTTTCAGAAATGGTGCCCTTGGAATGATATGCGGGGGAAAAAAAGTTTCACGGCACAGATAAAACAAACCTACTCTCTCTCTCTCTCTCTGATCCTCAAGCATAAATATATACACAAGTGTTTGGAATCCAAACAGAGGTGAAACGAGAGGTTTAGAACGAGACAAATGTACTTAAACCATTTGCTCACCACAGCCAGACGCCTCTCGGTGTACAACGCTGCCAGGATGAAAAGGTTAGACACTGAAACACAAGGACGAACAACAGATCCATGAGCAACGACAACAAGCAGAGACACAAGTTTAGATTTATTATCGCTCAAAGACACAAAACAGACAAAACCGCGAAGCTACAGTGGAGTTTAAAACGTTCATCCATCCACCAGTCTTGACCGGTTTTATATTTACAGAGCAGACAGGTTTAACAGGTCACGGAAGGAAGAAGGACAGCCAGATGAAGGCTACCTATGATAAGGCATGGCGCCGGCCAGCTATACGGGTCCTTCAAGAAGAGAGATACCACTTGAATGGGGTCCACCAAGATACCGTATCTGGGTTAGAGCAGAGAGAAGACTTGAAGCACAATACATTTTAGATGGATGTACTTTCAATTTCTGAGGACATTTAGCTCTTCGTGCAACGAAGAATACAATCGGTTGTCGTATATAACATAAGTGTGTGTGTGTGTGTGTGTGTGTACTTTATGATGTTCTCCAGGAAGAGACGAGCGTTGCTCAGCACCTGAAAGAAACGACAACAGATCAACAAGAGTCCATCCGAGCTTCGGTTCATAAATCTGAGTCATCGTCGTTTCGTCTGCGGCGGCGTTCACGAGTCTGAAGTGTCTCCAAAGTCCATCCAGGTGCGCTCACCTGTCCAGCCATAAAATAGATGTTATATATCAATGTTTAAAGTCCAGCGATCCGTCGGGAATGATCTGAGATAACAATCTGTTTCTCTCGAATCGCAGCTTCGTGGTCCTTCGTGGTCCAGTCACTGCGTGGACTAGAGACGCATCCCAGAATGTAAATATTAACCTCGACTCGTGACGATCCAAAAAAAATAAAGCATGCATGTGTGCAAAGACAGCAACAGTCAACAAGTTTTGGAGCTTTATTTATTTTCTGTCCGTTTCATCTTCAGTAAGCTAATAACGGGTCCTTTGGTTCCTACGAGCTCATCAGAATGCGAACAGTTATGGGATGTTCAGGGTATCTGTGGTGTTCAGAAAGCCTCAATGACAAAGTCCACAGTAAAGGTAATCAACGCGCATTAATCAGAGCTGTGTGTGTATGTGTGTGTGTGTGTGTGTGTGTGTGTAGAGATAACATACAACTTATCAGACTGTTTGCAGGCAGCTCACCCTGATAAGTCAGACAGGAAGTCAGTCCAACGGGTTCGAGTCCAAACCCAAGCAAGACGTCTGACAGTGCTGATGGTGCATGGCACACACACACGCACGCACACACACACACACACATACACACACACACACACACGTCTACTTACCAGCATGACGACGCACCAGTTGAGGATTCCTCTGTAGTTGCTGTAACCGCTGGCCGAGCTCAGGAGAGACTCCTGGAGGACGTGACAACTGGAAGAAAGTGGACAGACAGTCATCAGCCGATTGTGAAACTCTCCACCGTCTCGGTGATGAAATCATCGCCGCTTCTTCGTGATAACTAACAGAATTGATTTCACATTCTGATAAGGGCCGTGTGATAAAAACCGACAGCTGGTCCCGACTCAGGGTTCATCCACGGATGATTTAGAGAGGCAGGGTGTGGTGCGACACAACAACACATTCTGACACGGCAGTTTGAAGGGCGGAAAATATGTATATCCTGCATGTTGTGCAAGTCTTTTTATTTATTAATACATTTTTAATCTTTGGCTTGTCTGATGCATTTACTTCATTAAACCTTTTAGCGTTTTGAAGCCCTAACTAGCAGCGATAAAGCAATAGAGATGATTTCTGAAGGTGCATTGCTTTTAAATAAATGAATCACATCCTGTGGTTGATTTCTGCTCCTGAAATGACGCCAGGCGATGAAAAGGTTTCAAAAAAAAAAAAAAATGCGTTAAAGGGATTGACCCTACTGTTCAAACAGCACCGAGGTAACTGAGGTGATTTCATAGATAAAGAACAAGGTGAAGGAAGGAATGAACGCATATTAAGAAAAAACATTAGTGAAGGAGAACAAGAGTCTTGAGGAAAAGTTGGGGGGAAATAAGGTTAGGGGAGGAATGAAGAGAGTAAATAAAGATCAGGACATAGACATGAGGGACCAGAAGAACGTGCAAAATCCACCAAGCTGGTGGATTCTAATCACCTGTTCTCATTTCTGCTCAATGTTTCATGCAAATCTTAAAATTCTTGGCAAATTCTCAACTGAAATTAAATTAGAAACTCCGAAATGAATCCCATCTTCTATTTTAAGCCACATCTAGGAGATGAATTTCCAAAGTATTCCAAAGCACTACTCGGGTATACAATAACAAGAAGTGTTGCAACACATTGTGGTGACCTTAAAATAAGGACAGCTCTGATAAATAATTAAAAAGCTCTTTGTTGAATAAAATTCAGAGTAAAATAAAGGTTTAAACAAATAAGCTTCATTATATGACATCGGATTTAAACAAAAAATAATTATTTCATTGTTAATATGACGTGTATGCTGGCTCGTGACATTTAAAAAAATACTATGACGTATTAATAGAACGTATGACGTCATTTTTCTTTTCTTTTTTTAGGAGGATACCTGAGTCGTTCATTGATGTCTTCCACCGCGCTCCTCTCTTTCCTCGGACCGCGTCCCGACACCCCCACGTCCGTGTCCACCCTCCGCTCGTCCGTCCTGCCTCTACCGGGACACCGCGGGGGGCTCCCGGTGGCGGCGGCGGCGTCGTGACACTTGCCCCCGTTGGTTTGCTTGACTTTTCCGCTGTCATTAGCGGGGATGGTTGTCCTCCTCCGGCGGGCTCCGGGCCCTCTCATCTCGGCTCTGTCGCTCATGTCCACGGGCTTCGGTGGGCTTTTTAAACGCCCGACATGACCGCCGCTGCTTCCGCCGTTCAGCTGTCAGCGAACGGCCGAACGGAAGAGGAGCGGAGCGCCCCCGTCAGAGGTCGCGTCGGCGGTGTGTTTACGGGAAGACGTTTCATCACTCCCACGGCTCAAGGTGCAATAGTCTGCGGGGTTGCCACATCTGTGTTCTGAACTGATATCCCCCTATCGGGACGCAGCGCGCAGATGTTTTCTTTTTCTTCTTCTTTTTTTTTATATATTGCAAGGGCATAGAAGAAAAATAAGCCCGGACACATTGGATAATTAAAAATAGAATATAATAATGAATAGTAATATCATTAATGTGATAAGGTGGATTGGAAGGTTCCAAATTGTCCATAGGTGTGAGTGTTTGCGTGAGTGGGTGTGTGTTTATTATGAGGATCCGTGGTGCGTTGGCGTTGCGCCCGGAGTGTCCCCCTGGGATAGGCTCCAACAAACCACAAAAGCTGAGGAAGCCCTAGGGAAAACAAATGAATGAATTAATGAATGAAACATCTTCATCCTCTCATAATCTAATATTCTAATAATCTAATAAAGCTAAACTGAGTCTAACCTTAATCATTCGCACATCCAGAAATAGGTTTAGTCATATAACAATTTGACATGCTGATGTCACAATATTTATAGGACTGATAAAACATGATGACCTGCACTTGTTTGGAATCACATCGGTCTCATTATATATTTGATAGCTATTCAAGAAAAAATTAACTAATTATGATTTTCTGCACAATGTTCTTCAGTAACTTTTGAAAGTTTCAACACACTGATGAAAATTCATCTGAGGCTGTTCGTGACGTTTTGAATTTCCCCACACCCAGACAGACACGTATGCAGGTCTTCTTTCTACTTTCCAGAAATAAATCATCGACTGTCAAGAGTGTGAATTTAAGTTCACGTTAATGGATTCAGTTGAATATAATAATCTACTTTAACACTGGAATCTCTTTATTTAAATGTCCGCAACATTTGTTGTCATATAACATTAAATAAACCACACACTGCGGGGAATAGTGGAAATAAGAACTACAGTCAAGTTAGCTTTCGGTGCGAGTCGAACATAAACCAGTGGCATTCTTACATGGAGTCACGTGTCACTTCTGCCCAATAGTAGCGTAGCTAATGACGTCAGGGTAGATCGATCCTCTCAGTGACAGCTGTGCAGTGGAGCTTATACGTCCTACTAAATTTAGTTTTGTCAGCGTTTCAACCTGTTTTAATACTTTTTCTTTGTTTTTAAATTTATCCATGGCTTTAAACAAACCCCATCAGTCGGTTGTCAGTTATTAAAGGGGATGAAAAGATTTAAGAGAAAGAAAGAAAAGGCGAGCTTCGGAGAGTGTAGGAATGGATCTGTCAGCAGAGGTGAGTCGGACAGCAGATATAATTATGAAACGATCGAACATCGTGGAAACAGAGAAGTTATTCCTTCTATATTCACTTTATATGGAGCTAAAGTAGGTTTAACTTCCAGACTCTTAACAGTCCCCTCTACGGTGAAATGCTAATCAACTTAATGCACTTAGCTAACACCGGCTAATACGTCATGTGTCCATTTTAAACTGTTTGTATTCATAATCACTGCTGAGCTAAATACTTTAGCTTCTTATAGGTAAATGTTGCCACACAGAAACCAGGACGTGGTTTATTATCTGTGACAAACATGACATTTTAAGGCAAATGATCCAACCTTTCTGTCTCATTATGGTTCATTAAATTTGTTAGTCAAAAAGAGGAAGTTTGTGTATAATTCATTTGCAACATCTCTGACTTTTCACAGAACAAGACTGTGGGAGGAAGCAGAAGCTGGCTGAGATCCATCAGGCTCTGATCAGGTTAAAAAATAGACTAATAGTCATTTAAAATTTTCTACTTTAGTCTCTTAAATAACATCCAGGGGGAGCAAAGCTCATTTTAAACATTTCATACCTGAAACACTCACAAATTACTTTTGTCATTGTTTATACCTGTGACAAATAAAGACTGAGAAACAAGCATGTAAAACACAATACAAATACGTAACGTGGATTGTTGTGTGCACACTTTAAAGTGGTGCATCAGGCTGAAAGGTGTCCAATTCTGAATGTGCAGTGATCCAGTGGACATTGAGAACCTGAGGAAGGCGGCGGCCAGCAAAGGAGGACTGCTCACCGATGAAGTCAGGAGGAAGGTTTGGCCAAAATTGCTCAACATCAATGTGTACAAGCTGCCACATAAACCTGGTAGGTGGATAATCTTTAATAAGTAATATTTATTTGAGGTGTACAGCACGAGTCGATACTATCAATAATATTGTGCGTAGGTCGAGATGTGAGGAAGAACCACAAGGATTACAACCAAGTGGTCCTGGATGTCAGGAGGTCCATGAAGCGGTTCCCTCAAGGTTTGTTGTGTGTTTGTGGACTAAAGAATTTGAGGTTGTTTTGGTGCTGACCCCCGCCTCACCCTCAGGTATGCCGGCCACAGAGAGAGGCGTACTTCAGGAGCAGCTGATCGACATCATGCTGGAGGTTCTAAAACAGAACCCTCAGCTTTATTATTACCAAGGTTACCACGATGTCGCCGTCTCTTTGCTGCTGGTTGTCGGGGAGCGGATGGCCATCGCCATGCTGGACACGCTTTCCAAATTCCATCTCAGGTTGTTAAAAAAAATCTTAGCCCAGAATCACAACTCTTCAAATGTTTTTACTCATCTGTTGAATCTGGTTTGTTATTATCAGTAATATTGAAACCAGTTTACGTCTTCGTCTGCAGGGATTTCATGGATCCGACCATGGACCGCACCAAACACATTTTAAACTACCTGATGCCTATATTGGAGCAGGTTGATCCAGAGCTGCATGACTTCATGATCAGGTGCACAATCCCACATGTGTTGTAATGCAAGTATCCACCACTAGAGGGCGCCACAGTGTTTCTCATGAGTGTGTTACGCATTCCATGACTTCTAACCTCTTTTCTTTTCTCTTCTTCTGCTTTTCTTTATTTTCTTTCTTTTTCCACATCTCACACCTCATCCCACTCTTCAACCCCGCCCCTTAATATCGTCCCACCGATTCCTCTTCACATGTCGCTCCCTTCCCCTTGGTCTTGTCTTCCTTCCTGAATGTTCCTATCTAATATTCATCAGCAACCTCTTAGACCCAATTTACTTGAGACTCTGTCAAATCGTATGCACGCTCCAGAGGAGAGGATGACTGGGTATGTGACGATGAAGAAAACACATTTTTTTTAGATATTGATTGGTTCTTGCAAGCCTGGGTTTCATCACTTTTGGATCAAACTGTCAAAGTTCATCCTCATAAATGGACTATATGAGTAATATGAACCCTAAATTCATTAAATGTCGTGAATGTAATCCCGTAATCGTGCCCAGTTGATGAAGAATTTTTCACTCTTTTTACTCTTGCGTGCATCCATTCAGCAGACCGTTAGTTTTCACAACGACTTCCTGCCTTCCAGCTGCGGCTTCTCATTCATTTTGATGTCGTAAGAAAATCAGCTCGGAGAGACTTTTCCCTTTGTGTCGGATTGTGATGTGATCGTCTTAACGAGATGATTTTTTTTCTTTTTGAAACCGCGGGATGCCTGCCAGACAGAAATAAAAGCGTGATCTGCCGATACGTTTTTGGGTTTTTTCCTGCAAGAAACTTTAGTGATTTTAAAATCTTGAAACCTTGAAAGCATGTCCGACCTGCCGGACCTCTGTTAACCTTTACCTGGCGTTTCAGGGCGGAAGTGGGAACCATCTTTGCGCTGTCCTGGCTCATCACCTGGTTCGGCCACGTGCTGTCAGAGTTCAAACACACCCTGAGACTCTATGACTTCTTCCTGGCCTCACACCCGCTGATGCCCATCTACCTCGCCGCCACGGTAAGAAACCATTCAAAACTGAAATGAGGCGGTGACTTCACTCACGCAACCATGTTTCCAAAAGAGTTGGGACACAGTGAAAATTTTTTTTTAATGAAAGGTTTTTCAGATCATTACATCCTGTATATATTTACTTTTTACACAACGTCCCAACTTTTTTAGAAACGGGGCTTGTTGTTTAAAGTCATGCACACAGCGAGGCAGAGCGCTGTGAAGACACTGGACTCATTAATTAGATACCTTCTAATGAACAGATGAGGGAGGGAGAGAGAGGTGGGGGTGCAGAGGGAGAGATTGAAGAGAGGAGGAGATAAAAGGGACAAAGGAGGAAGAGGAAACACGAGGAAACAAACGAGAAGAAGAGTTAAAGTGAGAAGCAGAGAGAGAGAGAGAACGATTACAAAGGGAACATATTTTTAGATTCGCAAGTTTTTCCACTTATTCCTCCAAGAAACCTGTTCCTGTGGGTTCTGTTCTGGAACAAATGTTTACTGCTGGGGTGTGTGTGTGTGTGTGTGTGTGTGTGTGTGTGTGTGTGTGTGTGTGTGTGTGTGTGTGTGTGTGTGTGTGTGTGTGTGTGTGTGTGTGTGTGTGTGTGTGTGTGTGTGTGTGCGTGTGTGTGTGTGCATGTGGGTCTATGTGTGTGTAGTCTCTGTTTAATTGAGTGTGAGGAAGCTTTTTTAACAGATTCTTTTTAATTTGTACAATTGTGTGTGTGTGTGTGTGTGTGTGTGTGTGTGTGTGTGTGTGTGTGTGTGTGTGTGTGTGTGTGTGTAGGGAGAAGTCTGTTTGAAGTATGAGAAACAACAAAGCTGAATGTAGTTCATGTTTCCCCCCAGTCTGAGTGCAGGGCACAGCATGGGGAGGGGGTTAACTCTTCATTTACCAGTTCTGCTACCAAGTGCTTCCTGCTTTATCAGGAAGAATCACTGAAACTACCCAGAATGCAACAGTCTGACTCCTCTTTGCTCCCAGGTTCCACAGACTGCAAAGCTTCCCGTTTTAAATCCCCTTCACTTTTCACCCCCCCTCCTCCTGTCTCCTTCCCCCCAGATTGTGTTGCACAGAGAGAAGGAGGTGAAGCAGACGGAGTGCGACATGGCCATGGTCCACCACCTCCTCTCCCGCATCCCCCAGGACCTCCCGTATGAGCTCCTGATTGGCCGAGCCCAGGACCTGTTTGAGCAGTACCCCCCGTCTCTATTGGCCAAGCAGGCGGCGCTGCAGTCACACAAGAGGTGAGGGAGCAACAACTGATAACGGCAAAGCTGTTTCTGGAGAGGAAGTGACATCATCAAAGGGGTTTATCCGTCAGTTTGTCACTTGTGTCTTTCTGGACGTCCATGTTACACCAAACACTGAAAGACTCACCTGTATTCAACATTAAACAATTTAATTTTCCTGCCACACATCAACAACCTCCTCATCTGCTGCTATTTCGTTTCGACTCTTTAGTGCCACCTTGTGGTCAAATCGATACCAACGTAACGACACAGGGATTTATTTTTGAGCATTAAAAGGAGAGTAAAAATTAGTTTTACCTCTGTTGTCCTTCACAACTAATCCTCCCTTTCTTCCTCCATCCCTCTTTTCCATTTTTTTTTCTCTCCAGTCTCTGTATCAGCACCTTCCCGGCGTTCCAGCTCTCCACCCTCCACCAGAGGCCCGACTCCGTCCTCCAACGCCTCACCAGGACCAGCGGTGCCACCGTGTCCAGACGCGGTAAAAAAACCCTAACTTTACTTTCATCCGGAAGGAGAATTACACTCGTACAGGAAGTATGGAAACACGAAGAAAAAAAAAAGAAACTGTGAATCCACAAAACACACCAAGACTAAATATGCCTTCCTCTCAAACGCTGCACCCCTTTGGGCCAATCAATAACAAGTAAACACATGATGTACTTCCCTCATCAAACCAATCAAGTGCAAATTTAAATACCGGCAGACCCGAACCGAGAGATACTTTATTCCCATGGGTTTTTGTTAAAGTCTGATCAGTGATGTCTGACATATTGTCTGCGATGCAAAGGCAATCAAAATATGCTGCAACATTCCCCTCAGGCCAAACCACGTAATTTTAAAATGGATACACGTTATTCCCTGTAGTTCCATCAAAATTCAATTAGCAGCATCCGTGATGAGGTGCGTAACAGACTGAGGGAGGGTCGCCGCTGCATACTGATCCAGCGCTGCTGCTTTTTACCGTGTGAAGACCGACCAACGGGAGTCGACGGACATCCGTGTCCAAACGGTGACGACCTGCAGAGGAGTTGGGTTTCTGTAGACACAAAGACGTCCTTATAATAAAACGTAATGATCCTGACTGTTTCTGTAGCCCGGTTGTCGTGTTATGAGGGTTAAACTAGAGCCTTTATGAACAATGGAGACTCTTTGGTGCCTCTGCGGCGGCTGACTCCTGATGTGTTTTGTTTCTGCCTCCCCCCTCTCCTCCTGATCTTCTCCTTAAACCTCTCATTTCTCACCAACACTAACAAAAACGCAGTTTCTCGCCCCTTCGGTGTCTCCTCCTCACACTCTGACCCGTCCTCCCCTTGTGTTGTGTTCGTATCCTCCAAAAACCTCCAGGCCTGGAAGCGGCTTTGTCCCGAGGCCGGCCGTGGGGGAAGGGGAACAGGATGGTGAAGATGGCGGTGTGGGGGCTATCTGCCACGCTGGGGGCGGCGGTGTTCGCCGTGGCGCAGACGGCGATGGACTGGGGACCGGAAGTGTTGCTGCAGCTGTTCTGATCCGGGGACAGCAGGACCACCGCTGCTATATTAGACGGAACGCTAACCGATCAAAGACGGAACCCTGGAATCTCTGTCCCAATCAGAGAAAGAGTCGGAGACACACGGCAGGAGGTCAGTACTGGTGCCAAAAAGGTTGTTGCTACTCATCCATTATTAACATATGAGGGTTGTGAGACAGACTCAGGATGTGTGTGTTCATTTTGTGTCTTCTTGAGCAAATATTCCAAATCAAACAAGTCACCATCGTTTGCTTCACCTCTCAGAAGCGACACTCAGGACCCCCAAGTCAGACCTTATGTGACGCCATTAATAGATCGACCACCAAAGATGACACAATGACTATTTAATAGAAAATGACCCCTAAGCGATGCAAAATAACCACAAAGTTGTGCTGAACAACCCAGAAAGACCAAGCAAACATTCTGGAGATGTCAAAGAACTACAAAAGGTTTGACAAAGATGACAAAGAAACGCCAAAGGACTACACAAAGCAACAAAACAAAGAAACACAGAAATCTACACACAAGACTAAATTAAACGCACTGAAAAAAAACAGACAGAACCTCATGGAACGACTCCGCTGGAGTCTTCAATCTGGGAACGAGGTGAACTCGTCTCCATGTCCATCCATGCATGCACGACACATTTTGAATTCTCAGGCTGTTGCTCGCTCGTCTCCGCCGGCGTTCCGTCCTACAGGTGTCTCTGTGTGTTTCCTGTTACCTGCTTATTCTGCTCACAGCTCCTTTTGGACCGTCGGGTCGGTTTCATTGGATTTCCTTTGGTTCAAATGTGCTTTTTTTTTTTTTTTTTTTTGGATCAGTGACCACATCTGAGAGCCAAAAAGTGCACCTAGCCCGCAACGATAACGCACGAATACAAATTATTAAAGAGCCGCTGAAAGCTTCCAGTTACCAGCAGAAGGAGGAGAGCGGGAGAGAAATGGGAAGACGGAGGGAGAGATTGAGATAGCCTGTGAGCCACAGGTATTAATGGCTTTACTCCAGGTGTCAGCGAGTTACATACACAGGAAATTGGCCGAAAATGTGAACGACGCACGTGGTGAGCAGATGGGAACCAAAGCAGGCAGTGAGGCATTAAGCAGGAAGTATGTAAAACATCTTTTCTTAATATATTGTGTTATTTCCGCCCCTGCTAAGTGGATTTGGGGGAAGACACCGGTACTTTTACACTCTTGAAATATTTATCAGGTTTGTGCCGACGTGCTCCCGGAGTAGCCATCAACAAAACTACAGTACGTCGTCTTCAGTTCCGATTAGTCTTCACTATTTAATACAGTCGAGATGCTAAAAACACGGTTTCCTCCAAACACACGCGTGCTCCGGTTGTTGGTTTATACACTGAAACATTTATTAGCGTTTTACTAGCATATTGCCAAATGACTGTGTGTGTTCACACGGCTCCACCGGAGTCACGCCTCTCTCCTCCCGCCTCCATCAGATCCACACTGAGGGCTTTTTTTTTGCACAGCTGGATGCAAACTTGATTTTATTTGTTTTCGTAGCGCATGAATTCAGTATACGATTTGTGCGTGTGTGTGTGTGCAGTAAATTAAAGTAATAAACGAGATGTGGATTCCTCTTGAAAGTCAAATTTTATTGCCTTAGTGTGATCAAGGAGAACCTGCAGAGCCAGTTAATCGAACTAGCGCTCCATAAAGTAGGTAAATGCAGGAATTCTTAAGAAAATGCCAATAGCTGTGATTTTTATTGCTGATAATCAGTCGGTCTTTAAACAGACGAATGGCCTCAGACTCAGGAAGTCGGATCACGCGTCGGCCGGTTAGGATCCAGACATCCAGTCAGTCAGAAATGCGCGGTGATGCGCTGCAGTTGTCAGGCTCCATTTGAATGAGTTGATCTTAAAAGAAAAAAAAATGGAATGTAATTTCTTGGTTTTATTAGAAAACACGCCACAGAATCGTTTTCACCACACCACCTAGAGATCGGTGCGGGTAAATGTCCGGAACATACAAAACCAGCAAAGCGAACGCATTAAATGAGCATTAATTGTGAGTAAATACAGGTGTGTGTGTGTGTGAGAGTGTGAGAGAGAGAAATATCATCACAGGTCAGTTCTTCTAAACTTTCTGAGCATCCTTTGCTTTTTATTTATTTTCCTGTTTGAATCGACGTGATATAAATTATAAAGCATGTATTTATTTTGAGATTACTTTCTGGAACGATCTCATCGGCTGTTTATTTCATTGTAAATCTTTTCAATTGTGTTGTAACAACATGAATTCTGGCTACACTTTTAGGGGTGATGTATGTCTTTTGTACTTTATGTAATCAGGCTATAACCAGCATGAATTTCAGTAGTACGGCTAAAGTGGTGTCTGTATTCTCTTCAAGATTAAGATGATGTCATTTTGCATCTGTGATGTTCGGATTCAGGTCAGTGATGTCAAATTACTGTGATTTTATTTTATTTGATCACTTTTTTCCTTTAAATTTTATGACTTGGTTAAAAACATGGAGAGAAATGACTTCTACCGTTGTCCCAGATGCTGCTATGCAGATTTTTATGTTCACACATACACATACGCACACACACACACACACACACACACACACTGGTGCAGAGGGCAGCGGTGATGCCAGACCATAATGAGGATTTAATTCCCGCCCCTGGCTCTTGGCGCGCTGCAGACGCTTCCTCTCTTCTTACTTCCTCATTCATGCTTTTTCAAACACCTGCATTGATCTGAGGCTGGAAGAGGCCGAGGTGATGGATGAGGCGAGCGCTTTAATGACACCAACGCAGAACAACCAAATGATTTCACTCCTAATAACAACCCCGCGTTTATGTATTACAACACACAACTCTCACGTGGTGTTTATGGACTGTGACCTTTCACATATCAGGCTCGTTGCTTGTTGTAATGATGCTGAAGAAACGTCTGTTGCAAAGAGAGAAAACTGTTGTTTTTTATTCTCAGTGAAGTAAAAATCATGAACACCACAACGTGTGAGCGTGAAACTCCTTTCTTTTAATCGTGTTGCAAACCATTTGAAGACGACGGCGGTTTTATCAGCTGTAAAAATCCATCGGAGCAAAAAGAAAGCGAGGATCTCCCCGTCTTCACCTTCATACTGTACAGCTGTTGCCTTTTCACAGGCTCTATTTAACCGGCCTCCTTGGAGAAATGAGGTCAGAAATGTGTTTTTGTGTGTGTGTGTGTGTGTGTGTGTGTGTGTGTGTGTGTGTGACACAGCAACACATCTGTCCATCTAAACCCCAGGAGGGAAACTACTAGAGATGGGGAGTAAATCAGAGACATGAGGTGAGACAGTAAGGTGAGGGTTAAAGAGGAGTGAGAGATTCATGCTGCAGCGGAGGACATCTGGTGGATGTGTCGGAGGCAGGCCCGGGTCCTGGAGAACTCAGATTTAAGGGTGTTCCCTGGAGGTGAGATGTGATCGGCGTGAAGAGCAGATGTTTGGAGGGTTAGAAGCTGTAAGAGAAGCGGCGTGGAGTTTGTTCTCGCTCCAGAATTTAAGATCCAAGACGCCCAGCTCACATTCAGACTCGTATCGGTTCTGCAATCTGCACGAAGGAAGATTTACTGCATGTATGAGTAAGAAAGCAGAATGACACACACACACTTCAACATATGCATACACTCACACAGCCTCGGCGACCACCAATCACAGGAGAGGCAGCGACTCAACTTCAGCCAGTGAGCCATGACAAAATGACTTTCAATTTAATTCATTCATTGGACTTAGTTGTACAAACAATATAAGCCCCACGTCGTCTGTTTTGTGTCGGTTTCTGAATTGATTGAGCTGATCCTTGTCCCCGTGGCTCGCAAACTCTGGAGCGGCGCCAAACCGTTGATTAATAGGCGACGTAGTAATGTTTATAAAATGCACGGAAATCAATGGTGATTATCTGGGGGGGAAAAGTGACATTTGGCGCGATCGTAATTTGCATTAAAGCCAGACCCTGATTAACTGGAACGCATCACATTTGTATTGCTTTTTTTCCCCTTCTTCTCCATAAGCAGAAGGAAAGGGAACACGAAGATTCGCTTGGGACGTATCGGCGGGAAAATATTCCGATGCCTCGTCCGTGTTTTTCAGACTTGTCATAATTACCAGTTTTCATTTAAAGAATGAATAGAGTTCATTTTCACACCTGAGATGCAGATATATTTTCTCGGACAAATCCAAAGTGGCTGAAAAAGCAAATAAACATGACACCCCATCAGTGAGGCTCCTAGGTAATTAAACCCAGGCTTTATTTGGACATCCAAGCAGTAATCTGTTAAAGTTTACAGTGAAATCTGCACAAATCGATGCTATAAAGTCTTTTTCTGATTGTTGAAAGTGTTAGCAAAAAGCTGTTTTTTCAACGCATCCAGCAGATGCTCCAAATCCATCAACCGTCCTCCTTTAAAATCAGTTTTTGAGTCTTCTGTCTCTTTCAAATGCTAAAAATCAAAAATCAAAGGAGGCCGTTTGTGTGGAATAAATGCTCCCTTTGGGTTGGTGAGTGTTCTGCCTTCATTCCCACTCCGAGAAAACAAAGAACGGCGGTGCTCTGGTGCACTTGAACGTCTGACCACATCACATTTAATTTACAGTGAAGCTGCATCAATCACAGCAGCTCATGAGGATGGATTTGGAGACGCGTTGGGGTTCGCGCATACATCTGACACGCCAGCTCTCTTTGTCTGCAGCCCTATTTCCTCCTCCTCCCTCACCACTCTTCACTCTGTCATGGATCAGGGAACATGTCCCAAAGTGCTTTATGGGCAACACGTGCAGCATGTCTCTGCATGCTGATGCGACTCCGGTGGTCCGACCTCGTATGTCGATGTGTGTGAAGATGCTGGTGGTGTAACTGTACATGTTCCAGATACAGCTAATATATTATCGTGGTTCAGCTCCAGGTTTCTGCCTGTTAAAGGCAGCATTTCCTCTTCTTCTATTGGGGAAGTAATAAACAGTTTGCTCTTCTTAGCAAAAAAGAAAATAAAAAATAAATCCTGAATGCTGATTTTTCTGGAAACCTGTTGACTAATCTGATTTTATCTTTTTAAAAAAAAAAAAAGATTCTGATCCCTCTGCTTAAGGCTGGTATGACCATTAAACTGCTAAGCTAATCGACTTCTTTAAGAAAGCTAATAGGAGCTTTCGCCTTATGGCAGCAGGATAATGGAGTAAGCATCCCACCATAAATGAAACTGATTGTAACGACAAAAAAATTTTCATCATGTCTAGTCAGCATCAGACAAGACGAGACGTCAGATGATCAGGATAGTTATCAAGAAAGCTTTATCCGATCAAAAACATTGATTATCGAGGTGGAAGTAGCATCCATCCGGCGTGACTCTGCAAGACGGATGGTGCAAAGTTTTTAAACTTGAGCGTGTCATATTGCTTCATCCTGTTCCAGCGCAGACTGTATATTAAGTGTGTATTCCTGTGAATCTCTGATAACCCCTGGGCCTCATTAGCCCAAACAGACCCGTTCCATACAGCTCTATTAATACCTGATACTCATTACTCAGTGTGCACCTTTGTGCCAACGCTTGGGACCGAGCTCCTGTGTCTTTCACAAATGACCTCCTGTCCTCTCGATCCCCCGGCTCCCAGCGGTCTCAACCTCCGCCGACCTCACCTGTGTTCCGACGGACGCCGCAGGAATTAGGAAGCGTCCCGTTGAGTCTCTCCGAACAGGACGAGGCCGTTTCACTCGCTGGGTTTTAAAAACCTGCACACGCTCTTTCAGAATGTTTGGAAAATGGTTAAGAATTTCTGATAATGGCGTGTCGTCACCCAAAAGTTTCCAAACTTTGTCATCTTTATCTTCTCAAACCCCAAATTGAGAACACAGGAGCTACTCAACTTAATAAATATAAAATTGAGTTGTAGTAAAATGCTATTTTACACCAGTGTTTGTCGTGTTTCACAGCAGCTGATATTTGCTTTAGTGAATCCAGTTATTAGTTTCTTCCCTCATCTCCTCTGACTAATTTAAGACGTGTCATAGCCAAGTTGTGACGTCTTGTTAATCTTTCCAGCTAGCCCTCAGTGGCTCAAGCTCGCCCGGCCTCCATCCTTCATATCAACCTCGCAAAATATAATACAAGTCACACACACACACACACACACACACACATTGTAGCAATGAGGCTAACAAGAGACAGCGAGTAAATTTTACGCTCGAATTGGATCTGTCTGTGTCGGGTGTGTGCGCGCTGCTGAGAACCACATCTTTGGAGGCAGTGAAACAAGTTTAATGGTGGGAACGAATCAATCTGTCTTAAGTCGCACGGATCTATCTCATGTCCTTCATTTGGAAATGCCTGGCAGAAAAATGTGTAGCGCTGGCAAATGTCAACAAGCGTTAACCGTGTGTGTGTGTTTGCGTGGGTGTCTGTGGGTGCACTCCTACCATAGCGAGGGCCAACAGGGTGACTGATCGTGCTTTTTCCCGTGTGTGTGTGTTCGTGCACTAGAGTGGGTGGGCGTATGTGACAAATATGAATTTGTTGGTAAATGTCAAGAAGTTGGCAGTCTAATAGTGGTGCTGACAGATGATCCATAAACCTATAAAGTGATTGGTTTGGAGATTCCCATTCATTCAAACGCAGCTATCATACTGGAGGCACTTGTATGTGTGTGTGTGTGTATTGTTTTTGTGACTTCGTGGGGACTTTTCCTTGGTTGACTGTCGAACCTTCTGGGGACCAAACTGCCAAGTTTCTTATTTTGGGTCCTTTGGGTTGCAGGAAGTGTTGAGGGTTTTTTTAAAATATTTCAGAATTTGGGACATTTATAGTCAGAAAAACATGTTCATGGAAACAAATCTTGTGTGAAACCAATCATACATGAGATATTTCTATTTTGCACCAACAACCAAGTAATATGACACATCCTCCATGTTTATCTACAGTATTTTCCACACTGTAAGACACACCTAATAGCCTTTAATTTCTTCAAAAATTGACAGTGCGCCTTATAATCCAGTGCGCCATATAGTGCGGAAAGTATAGTACTCAAAGTATATCAAATCTGATAGAGATGCTTTGCAGTATGGTGTAACAATTAATGTAACGTAACGAGAAGATGGCAGCTCTCTGATTTCTGCCCTAAAGTAGTGAGCTAATGGTCGTTGTGTTAAAAAAACAACAATACTATTGTAGTCAGGAAAAATTGGTTTGGAGCGACGGTGATTCAACCGCTTTTAAAGACATCGCTGCTTAGCCGGACCAGGTGAATACATTACACCAACATGAAGGTGAGAGCCTTGATCGATTTCTTAAACTTCTAAAATGAGGTTCACGCTCCATTAGACATCAGATAGCTTCAGGACTCGAAACTTCAGGACCCACAATCACTAACATTCCATCTATCAGAAAACGTGTGCGGAGCAGACGAAGTGAAGGCAAGCAGCTGAAAGTCTTTCACTCAACCTGGTGAACAAGCCAAGTCTTCAGGTTCTCCGGCGCTCGTAGGTTACCTCCTTCCTGATGCACAAATGTGCTTTTTTTGTGTGAGAGTGAGGGAGCGATGCCGAGCTCTAAATCTAATCTCCTGGTTCAGTAGTTACGCTACGCCGGCCTTGTAGCTGAATGACACCAGCCTCACCCTTTTTTTCTCATCGGGGGCAGAAATGAAACTGATTTAAATCTCCACATATTGGCGTCGGCTCTATCAACAAAACAGGAACGGTATAAATAAAAGGACTTAAACCACCTGGAGACACGAGGAGATCTATCAGAATCTGTTTCTACTAGAGGCAGGCTAAAGACCGAGAGGGGAAATGCAAATTATTTCTTCTTTCCGCGCAAAAAAAAAATCGGGAGTTATTATTGTACTCAGGGTTGTGTGTGTTCATGTGACCCAAAGCCTTAAGCCCAAATCCACAACCACGGATTATATCGGGAATAAGGAAGTCTGGCGAGTTTGATTACGCTGTCACAGCGCTGGACATGACATCACGTATCAATCTCATTCCACCACAGATGATCTGGAGAGTTGGAATTGACTGTCAGCTTAAGTTGCCTTTGAGCATACAGTATATTTAGATATCTTTTTATAATGACATTTCAATAAAATCCGGAACACACTCTCTCCCTCTACATGGAGAAATGGATGATTCGTCTATCTTTAACCTTTTAAGATTTATTTAAGGAATACTTATTCAAGGAATAGCTCAATATTTTAGCAATATAGTTTGCTTTCTTTAATCCAGAATGTCAGATGAGGATTATCAGTTTAATATTTAATATATCTATCAATTGAGGCAATCCTGAAATAACATTGTAAAATACAAATATTTAAGGAACTCCAGTTCCAGAAAAATCCATTCAATATTTTTTTTTGTAATATTACAACATCGAGCAAAGTTATAAAATCATTTTAAACGTCTATTTGTGGCTGCTGCCCCTCCCTTCCAAAGGTTTCCTGTAAAAGCCGTTCGCTTGTTTTTGTATAATTCTGCTCAACGACAAATCAGCAGACAGATCAGGGTGAAAATGTAAAAATGTCTTTGCATTTAGAAGCTTGTAAATCATATTTAAACTTAAAAATCAGAATTCTTTGTATGATTCCTCTTTAATGTCTTCTTTCAATTGTTCCATCTTCACTCTCCCACTCGCTCACACCTCCTCTCCATCATTCTCTTTCTTCTCCATCTCAGCCTCACCTCTTTGACTCATCTCTCCATCAGCGACACGCATCACTGAGGAAATCTGCCATCGTTTAATCCTGTCTGCTTCCGACATGCCGGTTCACGTAAAGACTCCGCTGACCTGACGGGACGTCCTGAAAGGAGATCCTATTACACTTGACCTCTGACCTTCTTTGACTTTCCACCCGCCGGACATTTTTTTCTCTCCGACTCGTTCGCCTGGGATTCGTTTGATTTTAGTTCAGTCGCAGAAATCGGCAAACGCCGCTGAGAGATCAATTCAGTCTGAGTGTAATGACTATTGATCCAGTAGGGGCGCAGACGGAGAGGGAGTTCAACGTATTTAGATAAAATAATGCTTTGCTCTTTTGCTGAGCTTCTTGTGAATACCGGAGGAGGGCTGGACGTGAATCTCAAGTTCACACACACACACACACACACACATACACGTTGACACACATTCCTATTCATTCCAGTTTTCCAGGGACACATGATTGCCTTTGCTCACAGCAACACACAACTGTTGCATCGGTATTTAAGTGTGTGTGTGTGTGTGTGTGTGTGTGTGTGTGTGTGTGTGTGTGTGTGTGTGTGTGTGTGTGTGTGTGTGTGTGTGTGTGTGTGTGTGTGTGTACAATAATGTTCACCCTCACACCTCCACTGTGAACACATTAGCATAAAAAAAAAAAAAAAACGCTTCGGCTGAGTAACTTTCCAGTGAACTTTGCTGAAGAGCTTAAATTAACCTGAAATTTTCCAAATTTGTCCAGGTGAAAGCACATCAGAGAGTCCTGTCATTTTCTGCCGCTGTGCTTCCGTCCCTCCTCTTCTCTGGATATTTCCTGTCATCACAGCCAAGAAAATTGCTCATGTATTAAACGGTTGAAAGAACCTTTCTGCTTCATGAACTGCCTCCTCTTCCCTCTGTTTCTCCTCTTTTCACCCGGATCCCTCGTTTTCTGTCTCCATCCGACACGTCTCCCTCTCATATTCCCTTTAAACCCCTCACTCAATTTGTCTTCCCTCAAGAGTAAAATCTGCAGACTCACCACGGCCCATGTACGTGTGTGTGAGTGTTTATGTATGTGTGTATTTATGTGTGTGTGGCCCTGAAAAGATTTGATGGGTCATGAATCTTTTAGCCTTACCAGTCAGCACAAACAACCCCTGTAGTCACACACATTGACACACACACACACATGCACACACAAAGACAAAAATCTCCCAGTGGTGTATTTTGATCTACTGTATGTTAACCGTGTTAGAAAGACTGAAAATGTGTGTGTGTGTTCTTGTGTGTGTGTGTTTTCGGGGGGTAGACGTGACAAAAAATGATGAAAAAAGTGAAGAAAAGAGCAAGAAATCTTGTTCGCTGAAGGGAAAAGGAGGAGAGGAGGCAGAAATGGGCAGGGAGGTGTAGAGCTGGACAGGAGAGAAAGGTGTGAGCTTATCTCGCTGGCCAGGCTTCAGGAGGTCAGTGTGCGTCCTGACGGGAGGGGGGGAGGAGGCGCCGCCGCTCTGCACAACGGCTCGCAGAGAGGCAGCAGGAGTTTAAATGAGTGTCAAAAATACAAATACTTGCACCGACGTGGGTTTGGCAAACAACTCATGCGAGTTACAAACTCTGCTACAAAGGTCGGACACCATACGCCGAATGCTAATTTGTGGCCTTTTTAAGATTTTGAGTGAACGGGATTGCCAAAGTACGTCATTCAGGGAAAATCGCAAAGAACACAGCGGTACCTCTACTTATGAATGTCTCTACATACGAAATTTTTCTACTTACGAAACGCCTCAACAGGAAAATATTGCCTCTAATTACGAAAGAAAGTTCGAGTTACGAAAGGTAAAAATACAGTGTGGGCTGCTACTCGCAGCTCCCACAGGTTCCTGAACGCAGCATTTTTATAGCTGCTCTGCCATTGGCTATTACCTAGCATCCTGGCATCCCATTGGCTAAGAGGGACCTCTGTGTGGAGCTAGATAGGTGTCTATGCAGCGTCCTCGTCATTCGGCCCTCGACCCATGAGGTGTTCTGATAGTTTCACGTAAATATATTAACTTTTAGAGTATTCACTATGGACCCCAAGAAAGTGACGGAGAAAAGAGGAAAAGAAAAGACGAAGAAAAGAGTTTTTTTGTCCGTACAAACAAAACAAGAGATGATAGAAAAGCATGAAAAAGGGATGCGTTTGGTTAATCTCGCCAAAGAATATGGCCGTAATGCATCTACAATCACCACGTTATTAAAACTAAAGGAAGTTTAAGGAGTTTAAGGCATGGCGTGGGTGGTTGGAGAAGTTCAGAAGGAGGACTGGAATTCACTCTGTTGTTCATGGTGAGGCAGGAGCGCATGAACCAAAGAGGGTAAAAAACAATGAAGACAGCAGTTAAAAGGTAAATGACTGTCACTTTTTTTTTTACATTATGCACAACTCTCATTTATTGTGTAATAATCTAATTGTAACATGTATTTGTTACATGTTTTGATGCATTTTTATGCTCTATACAACATTTATGTCTGAATTTTGGGGGGCTTGGAACGGATTAGGGAATTTGCATGGAAAACGCGTCTCTACTTACGTAATTTTCTATTTACGTAATTTCTTCAGGAACCAATTAATTTTGTAAGTAGAGGTACCACTGTATTCAGCTTTCTATAATTTTCTTATAGATGTGAGATTTTTGTCTTGACGTCAAACGATTTTAATGACCTTCTCTCCATCCACCTTCTCTCTTAGCGAGATTTCCACCACAAAAGCTGCACATCTTCTGTGCGCCAGTGGAGGAAACAACAAAACAAGTGAGAGTGATGAGAAAAAAGGAGGCTGCGAGCCGTCCCGGATCGCCCAAATTACTGTACAAAAAAATGTTGCTGCGCTGTTGTTCCTCAAATGCTGCAGAGATGACAGACCGCAATACATGCAGGCTGTTGCTGCGCCGTCTTCCTGTCTGATTAGGCAAAATGTTAGAGGAGAAAGTGTCGTATCTGCCTCTCCTGCAACAGATGTCTCCCTGTAATTGGTGAACGCCGGTTGAAAATCTTGAATCCGGAGGAAAAAGTCTTTGTTCCTTCATTCAGAGGCGCCGACGTGAACCTGGTGTTTACTGATGATTCAGAGGAAAAGGGAAAATATTTTGACCATTAAAATTCTTGTTAAGTATGCGGGATAGGTTTATGTCTCATCATCACTTTTGGGCAGCTGTTCACAAAAAGCACAATAAGCACAGCTCCAAGGAGAGGGAAAAAAAATGGACGTGGAAATGCAAAAACGCTTCGATGTGTTTCTGCCGCCCCGGTTTTTTTGTGCTCCTGTGAGGAGGAGCCGGACGCCATTGAAAAAAGAAAGCGTGCAGAGATTTCTTTTGAACAACAGTTCCCTCCATCAGAAGAAAACAACAAGCGCTGCCTGTCGGTTTTTTAAGTCACCAACCTCGGCGGGAATTTCTTCCAAGCATTAATTATTCATCAAACATATAGAACGTATACCGGCAGACAAAATAAAAGGGTAGACGAGACTGAGAGGTTTGTGGAAGCCGCCGTTTGCGTCTCCTGGACGCCATTGGTCAAACTTTCTCCTGCAGTGCAGGAACTTTTCAAACGACGGGGAACAAATTTATTGGCTTACTCGGATCATCAAGGGGAAAAGGAAAGAAATATTATGCAAATATTCTGTATTGTAATTCACTGCATTCATGCCGGCTTTGGGCCAGCTGCGCCGGGGTCTCCCTCTCCTCCCTGGGTGGGGCAGGTGTGGCTGGTGGGGGAGGCGGCAGGACGCAGGAGTCGGGATTCAGGACTTTTGCTTGCATAATAAGCTCAAATGAATGCCCGTGTTTATTCTTCTTCTCTGATTTTACTTTAGATGAGTGATATGTATGTATGGAATCGGTTTGGTAATTCAAATATTTTTGTTTGCTCTGTTTTAATTTTTTGCGTCGGCAATAATGTGTTTGCGGTGATATTTTTAGAATACATATTATTTAAATAAAATAAAGATATGAAATAAACCATAAATATTCTGTATTCATGCTTTAAAAGTAAATCCACACATAGTGACATCATGATTGACACCTTTTTAGCAGCTAGCAGCTTCATTCTCTCCCTCTTCCTGCATAAAGATGCAGTTCTTCATGTTTTTACTGAAAAGTCAATTCTGAAGATTTGAAGTTTAACTTAAAAAATAATTCACAAATATTTATCCACTTTAATGAAGTTTAAACTAAAACAGAGTTGCACTTCCTGTTTAGGGCCCAAAATTAAATTCAAACTTACGTGTTTCCAGATTGCTCCTGTTGGGCTGATGTTATTTATTTATGGTGGATCTTATTGTATTTGCTCTCATGTTAAGTCTGCCCTTCTTCATTTTTCCTTTTAAGCAGTAAACACGGAGGAAATATCATCAACGATAACGACCCTTCTCCCACTCGTCTAAACAGAGCAGAGAAAGATTGAAAACACCCTTATGATCCTAATAGTTTTGCCTCTTATTAAAAAAAATGACAAAAAGAGTCGGACAGCATCGCACGAGGAGTCCTGAGTAAACAAACGCTGATCCAGAAACGCTGATCCAGCCATTCCTGGACTCCCCCGATGCCATAGCTCTCCTCCTCTCCTCATCTGTTCATTAAGGTCAAACAGATCTTTTTCTTTTTTTTTTTTTTTTTTTTTTTTTTTTTTTTGGTGAGAGCTGGGAGAGAGGTGATGCGGAAGAGGAGATGTAAGAGGATTTGGAGCTAATTAGGGGAGTAGGAGGAGAGAGAAAAAACAGGAATGTAAGGAAGATGAGGTGAGTAAAAAAAAGAGGAAGAAAACAAAAAAAAGAGAGAGTAGGCAGGTGAATTTGCTCGGTTAGCTCCCTGGTGTTTAATATCACTCTCCCACTCTTTCTCTCCTCCACCTTTGTTGTCATTCTCACCCCCCCGTCCACTTATCCTCCCCTCCATCTCTCTTTAATATGCCCTCTTTCTTCCCACCTCCTCCTCCTCCTCCTCGGTCCCTCTGCTCCTCTTTCTTTCGCTCTCTGTTCTCCTCACTCAGGTGATTTTCTGTGTTTCACACCTCCGCTATCAGAGGGGACCGGCCAGATGGATGCAGGTGTGTGTGTGTGTGTGTGTGTGTGTGAGAGAGAGAGAGAGAGAGAGAGAGAGAGAGAGAGAGAGAGAGAGAGAGAGAGAAAGAGAAAGGCTGGAAGAAGGCAGTGCTGCAGAGGCACAAGAGCATGACTAATCCTTGGGACACACACACACACACACACACACACACACACACACACACACAGATTAACACAAAAACACACACACTGAATTTGGCACTCACATAAATACCATTTTCGGCGTTGTGCTGACCTGCCAGTGTACTTAGCTCCTGCCCAGGTAATTTTTCATTCAAATTGACCAGGTGCATAAAGATGGCAGCCTCTTGAAAATGCAGTTTCAGTCCTCCCTGCCCGTACCCACAATGCAATTCCAGCTTTTCCTTCCAAAAGGTACCGAGCAGATGTGAATGCTGGCATTTTGGGGTTTAATTTTACTCGTTTAATTTGACTTTTATTGTCATTTCATGATATTTTTCTGTGTTCCTGTTGGTGAAGAGAGGATCTTTTTACCTGCTCAGGTATCAGGATGAACCTCGGTGTGATGAGACCTGAAACTGCTGTTGTGTGTCCAGTCATGAATTTGTGATTATTCAACTTTTGACTTGCTTATTTAAAAGAAAAGAAGGCAATGATGTGGGGATATTTATTTGTGCAACTGTAGTTATTATAACGGTGTAAGAGTGATGATAAAAGCCTCATCAGACTAGAAATTGTTGGTTTAGGTTTTTTTTTTTTAGATTAGGCCCCACATTAATGATGTTTTAATTACAACTTAGAGTTCTTTTATTGGTTATGGACACTTTGCAAAGAATTCTATTGTTTTTCTTTATTCGTCTAGAGTTTAAGATGAATAAAAAAAGTATAGAGTGACGGTCGGCATCAACAGAAACAAGATCAGCTTGGATGTGGAAAACAAACACGCAACACGAGGGGACTTGAACGGGATGCGGGTCGGTTTGGCTCCGTCGGGTCGGGTTGGGTTGGGTGTCGTTCTGTTCATCAACATGAATCGTTGTTGTTGATGTTGCTAAACTCATCTAGTTGTGAAGTGTAGCAGAATCAATTACACGGCTAGATGCTCCCAATTAGACCGGGCTGATCAATGTCAGCCAAGATCACTGCATAATCTCGCTTTCTCACGCGCACAAACACACACACGCGAGCAGACAAACACACACACACACACGCTCAGACCGCATAGATGATTTGATAATTAAATCAATCTGAACAACTAGAGCTTCACTAATGAAGCAATGATCTCATCTGAAATCATTGAGGGAAGGAAAGTCTGAGTGTGAGTGTGTGTGTGTTTGAAGATTTGAATGTGATAGCACTTTTCCTCATGACGGTGAGACACATGAAGCAGAGGATGACAGAGCAGGATGAGACCAGCAGGATTAAAGACAGACAGACAGCTGGTGTGTATTTTTAGAAGAGGTGAGTGTGTGTGTTCATGACAAGCTCAGGTTGTGAGTCTCTTTTGGTGAAGAAAGTGTCTCCTCCTCCAGTTTCCTGGATGGAGATACCAAAAATGTCCTCCTGATACACACACTCACACACACACACATACACACACAAACACAGTGTTGACATGTGTTTTTGCATCACGTTCTAGGAACTCATCCTGTTTGAGTGGTTTTAGAGACGATTGTGTCAGAGTTTATTAGAGGACTGCTTTTGTGTTCTTTCTCGACATGTTTGTCATCATTTTTTTCACGTATGTTAAACTTATTGTCTTAATGTTTCTTTTCTGTGACGCCACGTCCCGTGTCTCTTGCGCTTCAGATTTTTGAATTTAAATTTAATATTTTGTATGAAGAAGTGAAGGGAAGACACCATGGTAACACTAATGGCAACTAAAATTATTTGATAAATGTAGTCTAGAATAGAATAAAGTAAAGTTTTTCCACTGCAGTCTTTATTTAGTTTCCTTCCAACATATTTTGCTGGAAATCACAGATGTTAAATTTTTTAACTAGTAAAAATAACAAGAAAAGATCCAGGTGGGAATAAATTATGTTTTCTTTCAACTACTGCTTTAGCCTCTGTGTGTGTGTGTGTGTGTGTGTGTGTGTGTGTGTGTGTGTGTGTGTGTGTGTGTGTGTGTGTGTGTGTGTGTGTGTGTGTGTGTGTGTGTGTGTGTGTGTGTGTGTGTGTGTGTGTGTGTGTGTGTGTGTGTTTGTGTGCTCTGATCTTACCAGTGGCAACTTGATTAATAGCTAACAGTGATGAAGTCACTCTGCTGCCTGGCCATGCTTCAACTCTGCAGGGTGCCTCCAGTGTGTGTGTGTGTGCGTGTGTGTGTGTGTGTGTGTGTGTGTATTAATGGCTAATCAACAATGCATGGATTGCTTTCTTTTACATGAAAGAAAAAAAATTCTGATTAATGACACGATCTGTCACCCCGGCAATATGATGATTAACGACAAGATTCGTCACCATGGTGATACAATGGAAATAAATCCATTAATTCTGGTGATCTGATGACAAAGGAGGGGTGATGGGGTGAAAGGGACAAACCGAGGGGGTGTAACGCTGGAAAATGAATGGAGGAAATAAAGAGGGAGGGATGAAGACTAAGAGATCTGAGATGATGAAAATAGAAAAAGACGAAGAAAATAGACGACAAAATGAGAAAGTTTGCTCTCTGAACGCTGCATTAGCTTAGCTGCATGAGTGTAGCTGCATTAATTTGCATTTTCGAAATTCTGTTGAATCCATAATGAATAAAAACAGATTAAACAAAGAGCTTTATGTTCCATTCATACTGTCTCTGTCAAAATAATCATTATTACCATCAGTTCTGGTGCTGGTTCAGTACTGAGATCCCAACAACGCTGCTACTGCTTGTGTGTGTGTGTGTGTGTGTGTATGTGTGTGTGTGTGTGTGTGTGTGTGTGTGTGTGTGTGTGTGTGTACAGCAAACCGGATCCATTTAGTGACTGACGTGAAACCAGGTTGTTCTGGTATTTGCTGACAGGTGGTTCTGGGAGAAGGAGGAGTTTTTACCTTTCATGTGTCTCCTATGTGACTGTGAGTGTGTGGAGAGTGTGTGTGTGTGTGTGTGACTGTGTTTCTGTGTGAGACTGTGTGTATGGAGAATGAGTGTTAATGTGCAACTGTACCCGGATAAAGTGTGTTCATGCCTGGCAGATCTTTTGTCTCCTTTGTGTGTGTGTGTGTGTGTGTGTGTGTGTGTGTGTGTGTGTGTGTGTGTGTGTGTGTGTGTGTGTGTGTGTGTGTGTGTGTGTGTGTGTGTGTGTGTGTGTGTGTGTGTGTGTGTAGTTCTGTCTTGTCCTCATGGATCTCAGTGTCAGTACAGCAACTTTTTCTAGCATGAGCTCTGATCACCATACAACAGTGTGTGTGTGTGTGTGTGTGTGTGTGTGTGTGTGTATCTGTGTGTGTTATTGTGTGTTTAGTTCTTCTGAGATGATGCAACACTAGTTTTTATGGTCCAATAAACACTTGGAGGGTGCTAAAGCTTAAGCAGGCATCTCTGTGATCTAATTAAATAGTGGACACACGGTGCTGGAACCGCCATCAGCTTTTTTGTTACACAACAGTTAGTTAATCAAGACACACATAATCAGTGTTTAAATGGATTAGAAGATTAAAAATATGTCAGATTTTATTCTTTCAAATCTTTCATCTATCAATCTCCTCCTTTCCTTTCCTTTCCTTTCCTTTCCTTTCCTTTCCTTTCCTTTCCTTTCCTTTCCTTTCCTTTCCTTTCCTTTCCTTTCCTTTCCTTTCCTTTCCTTTCCTTTCCTTTCCTTTCCTTTCCTCTACCCTACAGTGTTTGTGAATGAGAGAATATAATAGAGAGGGAGTTAAGAGCACAGAAAACATGAAAGTGCATGACATTCGTGTGTGTGTGTGTGTGTGTGTGTGTGTGGTACTGACCCACTTTGCAGCAGTGGTGGCAGCTTGAGCTCCATACTCTTGTGTTCTGCATGAACATATGTGTATTATTGCGCTACACAGCACTAATTACACAAAACTGAAAATGAATAAAATCTTAATAAATCTCAATAAAACACAGACATCAATTTGTCTGTTTTGTGATTTTGATATTTCTTTAGTTTCATGACTGTTATTGATGTTGGGAGTTTTTTGTGTGTTTTGTGTGTATTTAAATGTACCTATCTCTGTGTGACTGAACTTTTGTATGCAAGAGTATAGTAGTGTATGTGAGAGTATACTACCATATATGAGAGAATTGTAGTGTATGTGTGAGAGTATAGTAGTGTATATGAGAGTATAGTAGTGTATATGTGAGAGTATAATAGCACGTATAAGAGTATAGTATCGTATGTGAGAGTATAGTATCGTATATGAGAGTATAGTAGTGTATGTGTGAGAGTATAGTAGTGTATGTGTGAGAGTATAGTAGCATATATGAGAGTATAGCAGTGAATGTGAGCGTATAGTAGCCTATGTGAGAGTATAGTAGCGTATGTGAGAGTATAGTAGCATATATGAAAGTATAGTAGTGTATGTGTGAGAGTATAGTAGCATATATGAAAGTATAGTAGCGTATGTGTGAGAGTATAGTAGCATATATGAGAGTATAGTAGTGTATATGTGAGAGTATAATAGCATGTATAAGAGTATAGTATCGTATGTGAGAGTATAGTCGTGTATGTGAGAGTATAGTAGTTTGTGACAGCAGAGGAATCCAAACTTTCTGACAACTACAACTCCTCGTATGATATAATTTTGACCCCATGAAATCTTTTAATGTGCTTTTCTCACACGCGCTTCCATCTGATTAACAGTTTTTCTTCTACCATGTTTTGAGTTGTTTTGTTTTTCTTACTGAGAGTATAAAAACTTTAACCAAAAACATTCATCCTGTCATTGTGTTCTGTAAGGCTGAAAATAAATCATTTCCTGTTTATCGATGAACCCCATGGACCCTACTTTGAAAATCGCTGCTTGATAACACACACTGCAGGAATTGTTTTCTGTATGTCATTAAATATTTTTACAGCCATGCTGTACTCCAGTATTAATGCACTTGTCATTTAGCAGCCATGATAAACTGCTGCGCATTATTATGTGTCGTTCCATAGCAGCACAGGCCGGTATGTAATCTCTTCTGTGCTGCTGATCCAGATGTTGTCGCCCCATTCAGGCTGGTCTTTGTGTGCCTTTGGAGGCAGCATTGGAGGCATGACACAGCACAGCGCAACAGCAAATGAAAGAACTGGATGACTTTAATTTTTTAAAGTCACTGCAACAGCGTAAAAATAAATGCACTCTAACAGTGCCGTTTCATTCATACTCTCAGTACAACTTGACTTAAAGTGACACAGCCAACCCACACAGAATCTGATTGACTATTGTGGTGTTTAAATGTTATATAAACCATCAACGGTTTGGGGAATTGACCCTGAATTGAAAGCAGTGGCTTCAAAACCAAACCCCAAGTGAAAAATTTTATTATTGGGACAAAGAAAACAACAGAACCCGAGTAAGGAAACGATTTTAATATTCTAATATGTTGTGTGTTTGTAGACGAGCATAGAGGGATTTGAGATAGTTTTTATTTTTATGTTGTGGTACTCTGTGTTCCGCTCTGGTCGTATGAAAAGGGGCAAACAAATATCATTGATTGATATCGATTGAAAGTGTTTTACAAATTAAAAGTAAAATCTTTACAGTCAATTGAATAAAAGAAAAAGAAGGTGAAATGTGCATACACGCTTGCATATGCATAGATATCTAAACACACAATACACACCTTTGTGTACAAATGTACACATAAATAGACTGTATATACATCATGTGCTGTGTAAATAGTCACATGCATAGACATTAGCACTCTCACATGCATACAATCCTATACACACACACACACACACACACACACACACACACACACACACACACATATCTCAGGGAAATGAAATCATCACATAATGACTCATTGGATGAGGATTACTCTGCTCCCTTCTCCTCCTCTCCCTCTCCTCTTCTTCTTCTCTTCTCCTCCACTCCAGTAATGGTAACATCATGTATATTCTATGAGATATAAAAGCAGACGGGAGCAACAATAGGAGTGTGTATGTGTGTGTGTGTGTGTGTGTGTGTGTGTGTGTTTGTGAAGAAAGGATGGGGGAGGAGAGAAGGTGCATGGAGTCAAACAGACGGCTAATGGTTTTCCTTTAATAAACCACTTTACCACTCTCAGATGATTCACCTGCACATGCAAACAGACAGCTATGACTAAGATTAGCCTGAGGAGGAAGAGGAGAGGAGGAAGAGTGGAGAGGAGGAAGAGGAGGACTCTCCTCTTCAGACCATCAGGGCTGTAATTTCACTTCCTTACATCATTCATCTCTTTCTTGCTCACATGCATTCTTTCATTCATGCGTCCCTCCACACACTCGTTTGTTCCTGCTCACCTGTTTCTCTCACACTCACCCCGTCTTTATTCCAAACTTAATCCTGGTGAATGTTAAATTTTTAAAAACCTGGTCCCTCCTCTCTCCTCCTCCCACCTGAGGCTGGCGCTGCCTGTTCAGGTCCGAGTCGAGCGATGACATCATCGTGTTGCTGCTCCGGGTGCAATCATGTAATCTATGATGTCACAGCGAACGCTCCGGAATCATCTCTCTGGAAAACTGTTGTTTTTAAGTGCTCCTTGTGTTTTAGTGTGATTGTAAATGTTTAATCAAGGGTTATTATTAATGTTCATTATTAAAATCCTCTTTATTCTTCCTCCCAACAGGAAGTAGAACCTGTAGTTATTTAACTACATTTTAAATGTTATACTCACAACTTAAATGGATCCTTTTATAATTTCATTGTAACTTAAATAACCGTGAAGGTTATGTGAATTTACATATATTCATACACAACTTGTGAGGCCTATGTAAATTCAGCAATTCTAAATTGTGCTGTTGAAGTAAATTAGTCAACAGTTTCTCATATCTGCTCTCCAGAGGCAACTGCAATACTAGCTTATTACAGCTATAGCTTTATTGATCCACACACACAAACACACACACACACGAACGAGCACACGTGCAAACACACCGAAAATCGTACCACCTGCTTTTGCTTAGGTGAACAGAAAGTCTGACACCCACGCTGTGTGCGACGCGTGGAACGTAGATACAGAAACTGTTTGTGTCCGTCCATTGTCTCTCTCTCCACACACACACACACACACACACACACACACACACACACACACACACACACACACACACACACACACGCACACACCTTGGGTCATTAAGGACTCCTACCAGTGTGTCCTGTAAGCAGTTTAGTTCCCTGGTGAACAGGTAATATACCTTCGTGTGTGTGTGTGTGTGTGTGTGTGTGTGTGTGTGTGTGTGTGTGTGTGTGTGTGTGTGTGTGTGTGTGTTGCTGTTGTTGTGTCAGCTGTTTTGTGCCTGTTAAGCCAGAGTTACAGTTTCTTAGTTGGCCTGGGAACAGTTTGTTAGCCAGCTTAGGGGCGAGGACATGTTTGAAAAATCATTACACAGGAAATTGGTTAAAGGAGCGTTAATGAAGCGTTCAGGTTCTGACCTTCTTTACTTCCTGCTTTGAGTATCTTCTGCAGTATTAACCATTTACTTACTTAGGCTCCAGTGACCCCCGTGACCCCTGAAAGCGGAAAAGTGGTTGGGAAAATGAAGGAATGAAATTCACCACCTGTCATATTGTTCCAAACGTCTGAAGTGAATGCTGTTAAAATCTTCACCCTAAACACACAAAACAAAACTAAAAATTTTAAGGACAATCATAGATTAGGAGAAACAGCATCACTTCAAACGACCTTTAAACCGCCGGATGCAGCGAAATCTGATCATTTTACAGCCTCCAATTGATTTCTGATAGACGCTTCTGGTTTTTCTCAGCCAGAATTTGAGTAAGTTTCAACAAGGTTGGTGATTAATAACAGAAATAACTAAAAAAAAACAGTCTGTAAATGTTTAAAAGTCCTCTCGAGGGTGTTTCTGGGTGTCTAACGTCATGAATGAGGATGCAGTAGATAAATATCTGCCCTTTTCTCTGTCGTCCACCAAGATCTCCTTCCTGTGTCCGGGACACGCTATCGCTGCAAACAGGCTTCCATCTGCACTGTTGCTTTTAGGATTAATGGATAAAAAAACACTAACCGACGGTCGGGAGAAGATGTTATGTAAGATTTTCAAGTCACTGTTGGCTCTTTTGCTCAAAAAGAAGGCGAGGGAGAGAGGGTGACGTTCAGCGTGGATGAAAAGAGAGAGAGAGAGGTGAAAGGGAGGATGAGAAGAGAAAGGACAGGAGGAGGAGACAGAAGCTCTGCAGCAGCTGGAATTGATTTTTTAGGAAGCAACGGAGGGAAGCAGGAAACTGCTACAAAGTCCCCTCGAGCCTGACACACACACACACACACACCTGTGAGAACACACCTGCACACACACACACACACATGCATGCACACTTTGCTGATTCTGCACAACACACACTCCCACACCTCCAATTCTTTTCCTTTTAACCTTGCAAAAAAAAAAAAAAACCCAGACTCAAATCAGTCGAGATTACCTTTGAAATGTTTCTTTGTTGGATTTTTTCTTCCGTCGGAGTCGCTAAATTAGCTCGCCGCTAGACTCTGTTACACTTCAAAAGGCACACGGGCGAGAAGTAATGAAAACTACCTGTGAGCGTGTGTTTGAGTACAATATATTACAACGATATTGATCGGCTCGGAAGGAAAAGCTCTCAGATTATTACTGCCACTGTTTCCTGTGGAGACCGCAAAAGTATTTTGGGTTATGATGATTCAGCAAGAATTTATTTGTCTATGAGCCTGTAAATCGAACTGGGGGGGGGGGGAGCGATGACCGGCTGCAGAGGTTTAATGTTTATGCTGTTTTTTCAGCAAATGAAGTCACATATTTATATCCGCATTTCTCCTCGCGTTGAAGTTTTCAACTCATGCAAAAACTGAAAACCAAATAAACCAACAGCTCTTTTTAATGCAAGATGCTATCATTGGCATCATGCTAATGTTAACACCGTGCATTTCCAGCAGGAACCATTAAATGATGAGGATGTGGACTTGTTGCCTCAGTCTTTAAAAATAAAATAAAATAAAATAGGTAGAAAAAAATGTGTTTTTGCGCACGAGTCACCAAAGTCATCCTCAACAGGTCCTGTGTTTGTTTAGACGTCAGTATAGAAGCTGGGATTCAAAGAGCAGCTGCTTTAAATAAATACATCTGAGTTTTTCTTTTAATGAAGCTCAACAGTATGAACGCAAAGTAATGAAAAACAGCAAGTTTGCTCAACCAGATAAACCCCGACAAATAAAGGTTAATGGAAAAACAAGCTCTTAAACTGAACGTGTAATCTCTGCAGAAGGCACTAGAGCAGTTTTTATGTAGTGCACTAAAGTGTGTGTGTGTGTGTTTTTTTTCACTAACCACACACAAAACAGTGGGAAATTATGTACAACTGTGTAATTATGCAAAGAAAACTGACCGCACACACTCCTGAAAGCAAAACGTGTGACTCTTCCGAGCCTTGAAGCAACAGTTGGAGAGAGTTCTCAGGGAAATAAATGGAAGTGTGAATATGGATCAGAACAACGCCTTTTCTGCCACATCAGCACTTATGGATTTTAAGAAGCATTGCAGCACCACAGCCCTAGTCCCCCCCCCCGTCCTCCTACCCCTGCAGAGGACTTTTAGGGACACGCAAAACCATCCAAAAAAACACATGAAGTAGGAAATTATGACAAGTTTAATTCCAGTAAATGTTTGGTTTCCAGATGAATAGGATTTAAAAGTGGGGAAATAATTACAGGCAAAATCTGTCAAGTAGTTTTCTGTAAACTACTGACAAAACTAAGAAGATGTTAGTGAAAAAATAACAAGAAATATTTAATTCTGTTAGAATAAATGGCTGAAAGTTTTATCTAGATGAAAATTTCCAAAAGGTTTTAGATGTTCTGTTTTTACTGAAGGATATTGAAAATAGTTTTCTCACACAAAATGAGGAAAAGTGCATTAAATCAAATTTCCTTTGGTAAATTTTGAGGACGTTTGTTAAAAATTCAACACAGGAAACTCAGTTCAATTTTTCCTGTTTCTATTAAAATATTTACTCAGCTGTTCCTCAGAGAAAGGTCAGAGGTCACAAGTGAAATTTACAACAACTAAATAATAAATTCAGCTGAATACATTTTTGACCTAATTCAGGAGCCGGTAGGATGTGGTGGCGTCAGAATGTGAGACATGACGTGGATGATAGAGCGAGAGGCGTTTTACATCTGGAATAAACGGGAACTGACAAGTGTCATTTTTCTCTACTTTCATTCATCAAGCTATTTTAGAGGCAATTCAGACCCAGATGAAGTCCGTACTCACTAAACAGGCACACACATAAACACACACACACACACACACACACACACACGTACTCGTTGGTGAATTGGTAGCATACATCTTCATTATCGTCCACTCATATCTCTGTTCTTCTCCCAATTTGTTCAGTTCAGTTTCTTTATTTCCTCTCTCCCTCATGAATGTTAAAATCTGAGAGTATTAACGCTGTCATATTTAGACATAACGACGCTCAGAGGATTCTTCTCTCAAAATATCCAGTTAATCGTGGATATGCTTGCTTAACTTGGTGCAGGAAAACATCCCCAATAGTGAGAATCAGAGACGGGTCTGAATGATAAATATCACTCAATTTCCATTTTATTGCAATGAGTGAAATTTATGGGAACGATTTTTCATCGCTGATGCTCGGTTTTGACAAGCAGATACCACAGGCGCAAAGCAATAGATGATCTTTGTAAATAAGAGCTTTCAACTGAAACAAAAGGAAAAAATATATTCTCACCTTGGAAATGAGTCTTGTTTAAAATGTGCTTGAATAAAGATGGGAATTACGTGAAAACAGTCGCTCGACTGAGGGATTGTGACAGCGACCCGGAAACTTGTCTCGTATTTACTGACGTTTAACCACAATGAAAGGTTGGTGGGATGAATCGGGTAAATATGTACATCCAGAAGCAATTACCTTCAATTCTAAATACAGTGGTACCTCTGCTTACGAATTAATTGGTTCTGGAAGAAATTACGTAAGTAGAAAATTTCGCAAGTAGAGACGCGTTTTCCATGCAAATGCCCTAATCCGTTCCAAGCCCCCCAAAATTCAGACATAAATGTTTTATAAAGCATAAAAATGCATCAAAACATGTAACAAATACATGTTACAATTAGATTATTACACAATAAATGAGAATTGTGCATAATGTAAAAAACAAAGAATAATTATGATGTTCATTTACCTTTTAACTGCTGTCCTCATTGTTTTTTGCCCTCTTTGGAATTCCAGTCCTCCTTCTGAACTTCTCCAACCACCCACGCCATGCCTTAACCTCCTTAAACTTCCTTTAGTTTTAATAACGTGGTGATTGTAGATGCATTACGGCCATATTCTTTGGCGAGATCAACCAAACGCATCCCTTTTTCACGCTTTTCTATGATCTCTTGCTTTGTTTGTACGGACAAAAAAACTCTTTTCTTCGTCTTTTCTTTTCCTCTTTTCTCTGTCACTTTCTTGGGGTCCATAGTGAATACTCTAAAAGTTAATATATTTACATAAAACTATCAGAATACCTCAGGGTCGAGGACCGAATGACGAGGACGCTGCATAGACCCCGATCTAGCTCCACACAGAGGTCCCTCTTAGCCAATGGGATGCCAGGATGCTAGATAATAGCCAATGGGACAGCAGCTATAAGAATGTTGTGTTCAGGAACCTGTGGGAGCTGCGACTATCAGCCCATACTGTATTTTTACCTTTCGCAACTCGAAATTTCTTTCGTATCTAGAGGCAATATTTTCCTATTGAGGCGTTTCGTAAGTAGAAAATTTCGTATGTAGAGACATTCATAAGTAGAGGTACCACTGTACAATAATACATTGGTTTCTCTCATAAAATGGCTGTAAAAGGTAAAAAAACCCATCTTTCTCTTCAAGAGATGGGGGCATCTTACCCCATAGTCCCCACAGGTGAACAGGTATCACGAAGCAAACTGCAAGAGAAATAATAATCCGTGTTTGCAAAAGTTTTGATGTCTAACTTGTTTTGCCTCCGAGACAAATTAGCGTCCATCGATTTGAAAAGCGGAACAAAATGACCCCGGCGATAAACGGTTGCTCTCTGTTTTTTTATGAGCGCCTCCTCGGATACAGTTTAATTAGAAGCTGCTGCTTTTAGGGGCCGTTCATCAACGTGACGCTCTCCCCCACCGTTCACTGTCGCACGCTTCTCCTCTTCATCACAACAAAAACGCCACAAACTGCGCTCAAGTTTGTCACGCGCCATGTCTTTACTCAGTCAAGCAAAGGTTAACTAGCTAATTAGATCTCAGGCTACCTGCTGCGCTTTGCCCCCGAGGACAGAAGCAGCGTAATAGGAAGAAGTGATTGCAGGTTTTTTTTTGGGGGGGGATTAATGTGTACTTGACTCTGCAAGTTGTTGTTTTTTTTTTTTTTACTCTTGATGTTTACGAAATATCACATAAATGTCCACCGGAGAGTCAAAAAAGAAAAAAAAAACAGAGCGAAAGCCTGAAGGGAACGACAAAGGACAGAAAAAAGAGAGAAACATGAAGGAGGAACAAAAAAAAACGGAGAAGTTGGGGATGTTGTTCCAACTTTCCGGCGGATGTCAAGGTCTGGATGTTCAAGCAATCTCCTCCGACTAAATTTGGACAAAACTGGGATTATTCCGAGAGAAGAAAAGCTGGAATGACTTTTGTCTGTCCTTCACACACACACACACACACACCTACACACACACACACACACACACACACACACACTCTATACGTCTTCCTCTTCATCTCACAGACAAAGCACCGGTTGCACGTTCTCGGGCGGAGTCACCTTGAGCCAAGTTATCTGTGTGTTTGTGTGCGTTTTGCATGATGGATGTACTTTTTGTTTCATGTCAGAGGACACAAAAAATGAAGAAAAACCTTCATCTTCATTCAGTCAAAGCGTCAGTGGGCTCGGAAAGAAAAGGGGGTGACTCATGCATTCAATCGTCGTGGCGTGTTTTTCCCGCCGCGGTTACAGTAACGTGACATCACAGGAAACATCGAGCTCCACCACCGGCGGCAGCAGCAGATGCATGACTGTGGTAAACAAAAGGTTAATGTGAATTCTAGGTCAGTGACATCACAAATACCTATACCGAGTTGTAATCTCGTTATCGATGGTTGATGCGAGAACTTTCATTCGCGCTCCTGCAGACGTTTAGGAAATGTTACTCGTCCGTAAGTCGGTAGATTCCTGGAACAAGTTGTCGAGAGGAGCTGCGAGCAAAACCCCAGAATACATGCATGACGAAAGGTTTTATACAAATACAGGCCGACAATCCCAACTGTTACACCACCCCCACACACACACACACACACACAGGATGGGGGGAGGGGGGGAGTCCTAACACGCACAAAGCACTGAGGTTTTTAAAAAATTATTAGCTAAAGTTGCTTGGCTGATGGTCGGTGTTCTAAAAGCCTTGTGCAATACAACTTTAATAGCACTGGCAACAGGGCACACACACACACACACAAACACACACACACACACACACACACACACACAGCCATTTTCTCCCGTCGTATTTGCAATGTCTGGTTTCTCTGTCTCCTCCACTTTCTGTCTCCTCCTCTTGTTTGTCTGTCTGCGAGCTTTTTGTTGCCGAGAGCTAAAAACGCATCCAAAAAGCCATGAAAAACACACAAACAGTTATTGTTCTGGGTAAACAACTGTCAGCTAACAGCAACTGACAAATGACAGTGAAAATCAGTGCTTTACTGACACGCTCAGATCATGACACGGACAGCGTGGAGCCCTTGTGAGTAATTACATGTGCGAATGTGAGTAGATGGATGTTGGGGGAGTGTGTACGTCCTGTGTGTGTTGTGTGATCTGTTATTAAGCTGAGTGTACTGTATGTTATGTTTCAGTGTGTGTGTGTGTGTGTGTGTGTGTGTGTGTGTGTGTGTGTGTGCAGTGCCTGAGGGCTTTGTTCTGTACTGGTGCAATAAAAGACACATTAGAGAAAGAGAGGGATTACAGAAAAAAACATTATCACCCATAAATGTTTTTTTTTTGTGTGTGTGGAAAAGACAATAAATCTGTGTGGGTGTGAGAAGCAACAGACCAGAGTTTCACATGATGCATCCGCATGGAAATCCTGCAAATACATTGATTTTGCAGGACTGTATGTTTTTGTGATAAATTTTGGTGTTTGGTTGTGTATTGATGTCAAAAAAAAAAAAAAAAAGAAAACATCTTCAAGCCTCAAGTGTAACATTCAGCGTCCTTTGAGAGCTGTGAAACACTCCCCAGTTGCATCAGGGGAGAGAAAAAAAAATATCAGAGGAAGTCTGGAGGATGAAGAAAGAACCAAAAAAAAGGGAGGATGAGAGGAGGATGGTGGCTTCGAGATAAGGCAGGGGAGGACATTCTGGAGGAGAAATTTTAAAAAAAGAAGGTGGCTGCTGGAATCGGTCCTCCCTCTCATCCTCAACACCTTTTCCTCGCCGCGGAATCCATTTGTGTGCGCTTTTAGAAGACAATAGCTTCCTCTAATTGGAAAGGATTCGGCGTATTCCCATCCCATCCTCTCTCTCTCTCACAGGGATTGCACTCGCACTTGAAGGCAGTGCTTACATCTTTTTGCCTCTCCGTGACCTTCCGTCTTACCTGCGTCGGTCACGTGATGTCAAGCCTGACAGCTCAGCTCTGATTTAGCTCACGCTAACCGTCCCATTCGCCATCTCTCCTTTCTTTCTTCTAGCGTTGCTATTTCTGTCTGCTCTAAAAGGTACGACACCGGACGTTTCTGCCTTTAACCCTTCTATTCGAGCTGACAGTATGAAAGCTGGTTACACGATTTAAAATCTTTATGGTGTGATATTTAACGTTTGACATGTGAAGTCCGTCAGGACAGTGGATCCAGTCTTCTAAACGTGACAGAGTTGACTTCGCTCAGCTGATCTCGCTCCAAGTCAAAGTCGAAGTCAACTTTATTGTCAAGTGTACCATATATGCACGACATACAGCACAGATGAAATTGCAGTCCTCTCTGACCCACGGTAAACAGGCAGTACAACAGGCAGTACAACACAGGCAGGACAACACAGACAGGACAACACAGGCAGGATAACACAGGCAGTACAACACAGGCAGTACAACACAGGCAGTACAACACAGGCAGGACAACACAGGCAGGACAACACAGGCAGTACAACACAGGCAGGACAACACAGGCAGTACAACACAGGCAGTACAACACAGGTAGTACAACACAGGCAGGACAACACAGGCAGGACAACACAGGCAGGATAACATAGGCAGAACAACACAGGTAGTACAACACAGGCAGGACAACACAGGCAGTACAACACAGGCAGGACAACACAGGTAGTACAACACAGGCAGGACAACACAGGCAGTACGACACAGGCAGTACAACACAGGTAGTACAACACAGGCAGGACAACACAGGCAGGACAACACAGGCAGGATAACATAGGCAGAACAACACAGGCAGGATAACATAGGCAGAACAACACAGGTAGTACAACACAGGCAGGACAACACAGGCAGTACAACACAGGCAGGACAACACAGGTAGTACAACACAGGCAGGACAACACAGGCAGTACGACACAGGCAGGACAAGAGGCAGTACAACACAGGTAGTACAACACAGGCAGTACAACACAGGCAGTACAACACAGGCAGGACAACACAGGCAGGACAACACAGGCAGTACAACACAGGCAGGACAACACAGGCAGGATAACACAGGCAGAACAACAGGCAGTACAACACAATAATGAGACGAAACACGAGGGATGGTTAACATCTCTATACACTCTTTAATCCTGTAGGAGAAGTGACGTGTGCGCAGTCCCTGAGTTGACGTCACTTCCCCTACGGGATTAAAGAGTGTATAGAGTGTATAGTAATGTTTACCATCCCTCCAAACCACAACCCAAAATTACCAACGCGTCCTTTCATCATGAGTTGTAATGATGTGCAACTTGACAGATAAATGAACTTGCAATGCGAGTTAGCTTCGTGTAGCATATAGCACGCGGCGGCAGAGAGGTCGCTGCAGGGTTTCGTCTTCCTCCAGCCGTCAGCGGACTCGTATCCAGGGAAAGACTCCCCTGTTTCAGGCCGTCTGTGCAACAGCCTCCCCTGACAACCTGGGAGGTCAACCCACTGTCACTCACAGTGATGTGGAGAGAAAGATGGAGGGAGGAGAGAGAGAGAGAAGGAGAGAGAGAGCAGCATTAAAATACAGAGGAGGAAAAATGAGGGAGTGAAAAGAAAGGGCACATGCAGAAAGGAAGTGGTAGGAAAAGAGATGAGAATCCAAATGAATCTTCTTCACCCAACGGACAGATTGTCAAGCTGTGTGTGTGTGTGTGTGTGTGTGTGTGTGTGTGTGTGTGTGTGTGTGTGTGTGTGTGTCTGTGTGTGTGTGTGTCTGTGCATGAGAGAGAGAGTGTCTGTCTGTCTTACCTACTAATTGAAATGCGACGAAGTGTGAAACACCCCTTTAAAAGACCTATCACTGTGTGTGAAGCTAAATTTGTGTTTGGGGGGGTTTTATGTGTGTGCAGTGCATATTAACTCCTTTTGACTGTAGATACAATAAAGTGTGTGTGTGTGTGTGTGTGTGTGTTAAATGCAAATGCATGCGTGCCCTACTCAACAGGGACGTACCTGTTTGAATGCAGGAGTGTGGCTATAGAAGGATGTCACACACTGATGAATCTACACTGTACATGTTTTGTCTACATGTATGTAGCAGAAACCGCTAAAGCGTGGCCCCTCCCATGCGTGAGTATGAATGTGTGTGTCCATGAATGTGTGAATGTGTGTGTATAATTTTATTTTGCTGTCTCAGCTTCTTGTTAAGGAGCCATTTAGAGCTCAGGTTGAGTTTCTTCGGCGCATCCTGACACCTCCTCACCGCCTCTCCGGCTTCCACCGTCTCCCCTCCATCTCTGTCTCATTATCTCTGTGTCTTTCTCTGTCTGTCTTCTCCCGTCATCCCCCATTCTCTCTCTCTCTCTCCCCTCATCCTTGAAGAGACACTGATCCCGCAGCTAAATTATAGAGTATTGATAAATATAGAAATAGCACCAGTTGGCGCTTTTACCTAATAACGGGAATATTCTGGCTGTTTAGTCAAACAGTTTTCACTGGTGCTGATTGATTTTATTCATTTTCACCACAGTCCTATAGGAGCATGTCTCTCACACACACACACACACACACACACACACACACACACACACACACACACACACACACACACACACACACACACACACACACACCTCTTTTGTGAGTGTGCACATGTGTGCTATTTAGAAACACAATCATCCAAAATGTGTGTTTGTCCTCTTCTTCTAAAACTGCAGTTTTAGATCGCTGCTTTCTGCTGCAGGTGTTTGCATATAAACGCTAGCATGTGAACAAGAAGCTCCCCCCCCCGATCAGATCGGTGAACCGTGATATTACATTCAAAGCTTATATACATATTTACCCGTAAACACACAGATGCTGAAAGTCACTTCCCCTCTGAGGCCATAATAAAACTACACTCTGGTATTATCAGGCGTAAATATACATGTTTGTTTTTTTTTTTAGTAAATGTACACACAGTATTCCCAGCGTCGAGGAGTTAACGGTTTGTCCCTGAAGATATGGAAACCAGCTTTCAGTCCATTTCCTCTGTTTCTAAAGGTTTGCTTTCAAATGCGTTTAAATGATTGAATCCCATCCCAGTGATGAAGAACTCATCACTTCCTGCGTGGACGGACCTGCAGGTAAATGTTACACAACACCGAATGGGTTCTTTGAGTTTTCAAAGTTTCAGAGAAGATATAGGAGATCCACCTTCGAGGTATCCCGCCATCGGCAGATTTTTATTTATTTTTTTAAATTAAATGCATTGTAAGAAGGGATTTTAACCTCTTTTATCTTCTCCTCTTGATTATGTTCTATGCAGGTCTAAAATAAAGGCCTGTCTTGTTGCTAATGGCGCTCACTGCGTGTGTAGAGTTGAGTTTTGCAGCCTTTCTTCTTCTTCATGAATGATTTAATGTGAAAACTGCACAGGGACAGTGTATGAAGTATTTAAAACCCTTCACCTGCTGAAGGCTAGAAGGTCAGACAACGTGGGAAACAGGAATTATAATATTGAAATGCTTTAGAGCGATAAATAAAATATTCTCTGTGTATAGCTTCTTGTTTCTCTGGAGTCTCATATGGTAAAATGTTGTAATTTGGAGATACTGTAATTTTCATGATTTTATTTTGTTTTCTGTTGTGTTACATCATGGCAGCTGCTTGTCCTGTTTTGTTTTGTTTTTGTTTGTTTTTAAGCTCAATTCTGAAAGAAAACACAACATATTGAACAAATTGAACTCAAAAACTTGACATAACTTGCATTAAAATTGTAATTGGCAACAAATCCTGACATTAGTACACAAAGATTGTCAAATATCAATGCTAACTTGGTCAGAAGACATGTTTGTGAGCCTTAATTCTGTTAGCATGGTAACTGTTGACAAGCTGAAGGATGGTTTGCGCAGATTTTCGGAACAATATGACAAATGAAGCTACTCTGGTGGTGGTGGTGGTGGCTGATGGTTCTGCTGAGAAAGACAGTATTGATCCAGAAAAGACTGGTTGGTGAGAGGGAGTTGAGGGGCAGTTGCTGTTGTTTTCAAGGTCAGATCCTCTTCTGGTATCCATGGTCATGAAACCGGATCCAACCTGGATCTGATGGATTAAAAAAACTCACACAGGTTCTGGGATGGATCCCAGCTCCTTAGGTTCAGATTGTTGGTGAAGCTCTCCGGTTGAGACTGATGTAATGAAACGTAATGTGTAAAACAATACAGGTATGGATTCCATAGATGTTTGTGCAAAATATAATCACACGCATTGATAGTAGCCATTATACCTGTGAAGCTTTTTTCAGGTCCACTGGATATTTGAATTACTATCATTAGTGGACCAAAGGCATTATAATAAAATCAATATCTTCAGCAACAATTGGAGAAAATCAATCACCTTTTAACAGATGGTCATTTGTCCTTGGCGGTAAAGTACTGGCAGACGGTAGCCAATCAGAATCAATAGACTCCTCCATGCAGCCAGTAGTTATCTAAGTTGCTGTTTAATGGAGACCATCTCCAATAAACCAGAGGGAGCATGACGGCTAATCATGCTAAACCAAAGGCTTGTTCACATCAAGAACAATTGTACCAATGATTTTTTTTTAAACTACAATCCATTTACGACAACACTCGTAAATGAAATTACTTTCAAAGCCATTTGAATAATAGAGAGACATTAAAACCAAAAATCCGTCCATGTAATGCTAACATGATTGGTTCTAGCTGTAGTTTACCTCTCAGTGAAGTTAATTGATGGAAACAATTTATTCTCTATTTACATTACTTGACCTTTGACTATAATGTCGCACAACTTACACACTTATGAACACACAATAGAGTTTCTTAAACACGTGACAACAGTATGTGTAGTAGAGAAGAGGGTCACTTGTTGTTGTGCGATACCAAGAGAAATGTCTTTTGTCATAAATAACCTCTTATGAAGCTTAACAACTCTACCCCATTACAGCCTTATGAATGGGATTTCATATAAGCAATTAAAATGCCACACACACACTTATTTTGACCATTGAACAGTTGCCAAGGGGCAAAAATGTAAGGAGGATGCAAAGAGAAGGAGTGAGAGAGAAAGAAGAAGCGTTTCAAACAATTATAGATTGTGTTTCTTTTACACTGGAGGTGAATTATCTTAATGACTGTCACCAAACACTAATTATCCGCTTACTGAGTAATGACAGCATAAGAGCCTGGAACAACTTTAACTTTTATGAATGAGCTTATTATAAATAACTACATTATTCTTTACAGTGTAAATGATTAATTACAACTAAAGAGCTTTCGTGCAATGGAGGAGTCTCGTGAAACAGTCTTTGTTGAAGTTGTGTGGAGACACACCGAGATAAAAACCTGAAGACGACGGTAAATGTTCGTTTAGAATCTATTAAAGGGGTTTCTTTTGAAAGAAAAACATCTCAACACAAGTTTTTTTTTTAAACTAGTTTTTATTTAAGAAGTGAAACAGAATGCCCAAGTGTTGTCTTTGTGCTTTACATAGTTTCCAGCCGCCATCAGAGGTCTCGGAAAAAAAAACCTCAGAGAAGAACGCAAAACTAAGCAGGAAGCCCCAGGTAATTCATCACCTTTGTCGGCATCGCTGTCGCTCTGTACAGATCTGTAGAAATAATCGCACTCCCAAGTCACATCAGTGCTTATTTACAAGGCCTCTCGCCACCAAGGTTTCATTCACGCTTATAAAAGGTGTGGTGATGATGATGCTCTCACACGAGTGTGTGGAAAAATGACACTACATGTCGATTGAGAGTCATTTTGAAGCATTTTTTGTTGTTGTTGTGCTGTTGTTGTTGTTGTTGTTGTTGTTTTTAAACATCTGACTCACCAAAGTCGAAAAAGGAGAAAGAGGCTTGTTATTTCTACGTACTGTACAAGGCATCATCTACCTGAATCTAAACTCTTTCGTTGTGCTACTATCTTTGAACGCAAAAAAAAAAAAAAAAAAAAAGTTGAAAGATATCATTTATAAGAGGAAGTGCTTTATATAAGAATAGGTAAACTAGCGTGTGGCTATAGTAGGCTACGGTAGTTCATAGTAGAATCTAAGTGTTTGTCGACGCAGTCTGGTGCTGAAATATCGATGAAGAGTCGTCTATTTTCGTTCAGCTATCGCCGTTACGTCAGGAGAGAACGAAAAGAAACACAACTTGTAAGTGTGATACTGAACACAAAAGGCCTAAACATTCTTTTTATGCGACTGAAGCCATTTCAGGTATTTGCCTCTCAATTACGACCCAGAACCCACGAAGGAGAACCAGCTAAAGAACTTTATGAGTCTTTTTTTAGTGTTTTCATCCATGTTTCAGCACCAGAGGCAGCAGTACCTTCTACTTTCTACAACATTTTAGAATAATACGAGGCAGGCAGTGCATAAACCATGTACAACAAAAAAACCCTCCCGTCCCAGCCCAACCCGGAGCTCTCCAACCAAAGGAGTTGTGCCATCTGTGTGAAACCCTGAAAGCGCTACCATGTTGATTCTAATATTCACACAGAGTAATGATGTCGGGGTAAAATTATAACTACGAGGCAACTGGATATACTAACATATGGAATCTGCAGAGTTTGGGGGAATTGGAAAACTGCTTTCTACTAATTTGATGGGTTAAAACACTAAAGAGTCACAACAGCATCACAAATCCTCTGAACGCAGAGCTCTTCAACCCAACCCTCCATATTCAACACTAACTCGGTTTTCTAACTCCCTGAAATTCAATTTCTCATAACTACATAGAATAGTGGTAAATCAAGATGTTACAGGCATGATAGGACTTATGTTTCTTGAAAAATATCATGCATTATTGCTCTATTGGATATGAATTAAATATTGCCCCAAGATGAAAATTTGCTTAAATTTGCCTGTTATCTAAGAGGTTTTGGCAAAAATATTCCAAAAATTCATAAAATTGGCATAGATTCCATTATTAGGCTTTCTTTCTTTCTTTTTTTTTTTGCATGCAGTAGTTGTCGTAATTAAAGTGGCAGATAAAAGTAAAAAGGTATTCAATAATCAGAAAGTGTCAAATGCTTTGGCATATTTGTAACAAAGGCAAAATTTAACAAAGAAAAGTGCAAAATCAATACAGCTACAAAAAAAAAAAAACCAACGTCATAATAAATATTAATTTAGGCAATAAATAGACATAAACAAGATGATATAAGTGAACACTGTGTGGCCCACAGGCATCAAAATCATTACAACACTTGAGAGAGGTTTGACCTTTGGAGGAAAATCAGGACATTTTAATGTCTAATCCTCGTTTAACGCTGACAAGTAAAGATAAATAACACCAGATTTAAGTTGCAGGAAAAATCCCCGGGGGCTGAGTGAGAGTTTTCGACATGGAAGTCCGGTTTGTTTCGCTAATTCCAACTTATTTTCTGCCGCTGTCTGCCGAGACAGACGTCCGAAATAAATTCCAAACAGCTTCCGTGTGTGTGTGTGTGTGTGTGTGTCCGTGTAAGACGGAGGTTCAAAGAAGAATCGTTAAATCATTATTTCCCAAAAGATAAAGGTGTGCTTTGTGGTGCCTACAGTGTTTAACGGCAGGTTTTTTATGTCTTTTCTGTGAAAAGGAATAACAGGAAAAAAAATACTGTTTGCTTTCTTGTTTGTTTATTTTAACGCCTTAAAGTCCCAAAAAAAATCAGGGTCACCAAATCGGAAGTATCCTGATATTATGAATTATTGTTCTTAGGAAGAAAAAATATCCAACTCCCCTGATAGGAGTGGAATTGTGCTTCAGTGGCGTGAGGATAAATACAGACGTAAATAGATCATCAAAAATGATGACTTAGACTTGCTGTGCTTTCTTTTTTCTTTTTTTTTTTTTTTTTAAATCTTCTGTGATACCCCAAAAAAAGCCTCAGTTCAGTACACTTGAACCTAAATCAAGCTGAGAAAACTTCCCCCTCCCCTCCTAGAGGAGGAAAGAGAAGAGGAAGAAGGGGATGAGAGAGTCTTCGTCTGTCCGACTTCTGATTGGTTGTACTTCCTTCCTTCCTTCCGGCGTTTCCTTCTTGTGGAAGACTGGAGGAGGAAGCGTGGAGAGCGAGGGCAGTAAAAATCTGATTGGAATAAAGTAAACGCCGTCACTCCCCCAGTGAGCTCATGGGGGAGAATGCCCCCTTGAAGCACGCCGATTCGTAGTGCTTGTTCAGGTAACTCTTGAGCGCGAATGTCTTGTCGCAGCGTTTGCACTTGTAGTGCTTGAAGGCCGAGTGCGTCTGCATGTGAGCGCGCAGGTTGGAGCGGTCGGCGAAGGCTTTTCCGCAGTGGGCGCAACCGAAGGGCTTCTCGCCCGTGTGCGAACGCATGTGACCCTGAAGGAGCCACGGCCGGCTGAACGCCTTGCCGCACACGTCGCATTTGTGCTTGAGGTCGTGGGTCAGAAGATGCATCGCCATGGCGGGCATGGAGACGTAGACTTTCCCGCAGGTGGGGCACTTCTTGGCCATCTTGCTGTCGATGCTCCGGTGCGTCTGCTTGTGCCGGCTCAGGTTGGAAGACGTGGCGTAGGTTTTGCCGCATTCGCTGCAGGAGTGCCTCTGGGCGGCGCCTCTAGGGGTCGCCGCCGCCGCTCTCCTCCGCGATCGTCCGTCCATGATGAAGAAGGCGTCCACCGTGTAGCCCTCGCTCACCGCCGCGTCACCGTTGATGTAGCCCCCGGCCGAAGACGAAACCTCCGACCTCGGGCTGTCGGGCTGGTCCGAGTCGCCGTGGATGTCGCCATGGATGCCGGAGTAGGTGTCGTTGATGCGACCGTAGATGATGGACGGGTGGTCGGGGGAGGGTACTTTGGAGATGACGGATGAGTCGCTTCCCGCCACATCGTCGTAAGGAGACGGACTCAGATAATCGCCGACGTAGCCTGAAGGGAGAGAGAGGAGAAGGTTAAGCGTTTGACCACGATTGATCAGGAACTGATCGGTTGGGGTTGGAGAAGAAATACAAAAGTCATCCAGATACATACGTTGATGGAACATGTCGCGTTTAGATTAGCATTTGTTGCCTAATCCTGAACACGGACCAGAATCTGGATCCAGCCTCTGGGGTCTAAAGTTTCTCTTACCGACTCACATACAGCGGTACCTCTACTTACAAAACGCCTCAACAGGAAAATATTGCCTCTAGTTACGAAAGAAATTTCGACTTGATACTTGCAGCTCCCACAGGTTCCTGAACGCAACATTCTCATAGCTGCTCTGCCATTGGCTATTACCTAGCATCCTGGCATCCCATTGGCTAAGAGGGACCTCTGTGTGGAGCTAGATCTGTGTTTATGCAGCGTCCTCGTCATTCGGCCCTCGACTCATGAGGTGTTCTGATAGTTTTATGTAAATATTTTAACTTATAGAGTATTCACTATGGACCCCAAGACAGTGACGGAGAAAAGAGGAAAAGAAAAGAGTTTTTTGTCAGTACAAACAAAGCAAGAGATCATAGAAAAGCTCGGCATGGTGGGGCAGGAGCGCATGAACCAAAGAGGGCAAAAAACAATGCTTTTCATTTGCATGGAAAACGCGTCTCTACTTAAGAAATTTTATACCAATTAATTTTGTAAGTAGAGGTACCACTGTAAAGGCAAAGTTTCATTCATTTCTCATCCTTCTTTTGCTTTTTAGGCTTAAAGTAGATGTGTTTGCCCCACTTTGAAGACTCGCTATCATCTTGAGAATCATCCACTATTTACAATACAATTAAAAGTTTTCTTATATTTGTTAAAACGCCGGCCACAAATCATCCGTTGAGGTTCATTCATTATTCAGAGAGCTGCTTCACATTGTTGTCTCCTGATACTATGACTGATTACTGCCTGGCGTCTCTGCTTTTTTTTTTTTCTTCTAAATATCAATGCAACCGCCGCGGATCACATTAGCGACTCGCGCATTACGCTTTACGACGAATTCCGTCGATGCGTTCCCGTCGACGCCAAGACGAAAGCAGACGCAGGAGGATTTTTAGCCCGTTATTGTCAGGTTGTCTGAAAACGGCCATTTTTGCAGGTGGTGTAAAGCAGTAGGAGAGGCTGGCGGTATTTATAGTGGCAGTAAAGTGCTTTTATATCTTATCCAGAGAGGAAGAGATGCTCTTCCTCCTCTTGGAAATCTTTATTTTTCATAAGAGGGTTCAGCGAGCGCTCGCTGCAGGTCTACAGGTGCACGCCGCGGCACGTTTGAGCTGTCAGAACGTCATCTGTTCTCCACCCAACATCTCAATTGCAGCAGCCGGGAGTCTCCTGCTTTTGCCCACCCCCCACCCCGCCTCCCCCAACACTGATGGCATTTCAGTCCGTGTTGGTAACCTGTGCAGGTAAACGCATCCCGAGGCTACCTGCACGAATGATCTGCTACTGTTTTATCACGTCGGCCTCTTCATTATTTCTATTATTGGCTTCTTCGCTCAACAGGCTGAAAGACGCGAGGAGAGACGGGTAGGTAATACCAACCCCCCCCCCCAGCCATGACTCCTGTGGATCCATGGCGATCAATAGCTCTCCATTTCAATTAGCACTCTGCCAGCATTTAGACACAGCCAGCAGAGGAGATACTATTGCTGGTAATATAATTTCATGATACAGTTCTGAGAAAAGCTCAGAAGTTGATCGATAATACGATGGGAACAAGAGACGGGGATGGATGGAGGGAGGGAGGGAGGGATGGAGGGAGCGTGTTGAGGTAGGAGGGGGCCAGAAAGAAAGGACGGAACGGGGAGCGATGGAGGAGTTGGAGAAGAATGGAAGTGGTGTTTGGTCCAATTTGGTGTCGGCGGTTTGGGCGGTTTGGTGTGTACACTTGCGTGAATTTAATGTTCTGGATTAAATGAAGATGGAGAAGTGGGGGTTGATGGGGGGTGGGGTTGGAGGGGGGGTAGGTAAAGAGTCGGGAAGAGGTAGAGAGAGAGACAAACATGAATTATGAATATTCAATCTTCACAGTAGTGTGTGTGTGTGTGTGTGTGTCTTGATTTATAAAGCACGAGTAAACGCTTTGAAAACAAAAACAAGTGTTCATTTTAATCGTTATTAAGCGGGTCTAGAACACCTCCAGTTATGGAGATTCAAACTGGTAACCTCCCAGTAAACAGACTCGTACTGGTTGAGGGAACTTTTCCAGTAGACATGTTAATCTTTCCTTAAAGCAAATTTTATGGTTAAAAAAACATTTGATTTACTAACACAAAATGAGACTGATTTACAGGAACTTTAGGTCTAATTTTAATATAATATAATATAGCTTTGGTAATTTTAAGTATTTTTAAATGACAGTTATTGTTATATATAAATGGTAAATTCCAGTAGTTTAGAGATTTTGTTGATTCTCCTGCTGGCGGTGGCGCCAGAAAGAAACTTCTTGTTTGCAAAATTTATATTTCGACCTCATGTTTGTGCATCTGGATTTATTTTAGTTTGCAGGGAGGAAAGAGTCCTGATTTCATTCCCTTCCAGGAGGAAATGTGCATCGTGTCACCCGGTCAGTGTATTTATGAACTTCTCATGACCAGCTCCAGTTGTTCACGTGACAAATGAATAAAAACGAGCTCCATCTTCAGGTTAAGGAAGCTGAAGCTGAAGCTTTTCCTACGATCCCGACCAATCACATGCGACTGTTTCCTTATCCTTTCCTTAAAACCAACTTTTTGCCAGCTCCCCTTCCTGTACAGGAGGTTCCAACGTCTGTGCGTCTGATGTCTCTGTTTGCCTCCGACTGTCTCCGTCTCCGTCTCGTCGTGTCAACTCCGTATTTGTTTCAAAGCACTTTAGCTGCATTAGAGCCGATAGCCGCTCTAAATGCTTATTAATGATTAAAATACTCAGCCGAGCCACGGCCATCCCTCTTTTATGCATCTTTGAAATACAGTGACTGAGAAGAAAGGGAAAGAAGCAATAAAAGACAGGAAGAGAAGGAGAAAGAGAGGAGCTGAAAGCTACAGTTTAATTTTTGATCCAAACCCGCAGTAAATGACGCACAATTTTTGTGCTTTGGACACTTGTAGGTCACTGACTGCTTCTCTGTGTGTGTGTGTGTGTGTGTGTGTGTGTGTGTGTGTGTGTGTGTGTGTGTGTGTGTGTGTGTGTGTGTGTGTGTGTGTGTGTGTGTGTGTGTGTGTGTGTGTGTGTGTGTGAGATACTGTGCACTCAGCTGTGCAAGCAGCCTGGGAAATGTGCCGATTTGACAGAAACACAGCAGTGCCTGGGTTTGTGTGAGTGTGTGTGCATGCTGCGTGTGTGTGCGTGTGCATGCTGCATGTGCATGTGTGTGTGCATCTGTGCAACAAGCTGCAGTGGCTTCAGTCAAACTCCTGTTATATTTATAACGAGGGGACGGCGGCCTTCATCTTTACGTGTTTGCCGCACTGCTGCTGCTGCTGCCTCGTCTTCCTCCGTCCGCTCCTTCATCACCACACCTGGGATCTCCTCCTCTCACATTTGACCTTGGTACAATGTGAACGCCATCAGGCAGCGGGCGACACACCTCTCCATCTGCTGTGAACGACACAGCTTTCCTTGTCCTTCCTTTAAAGATGCATTCATCACATTGTTGTCACTAGAGGGCAGGGTCAAGCTAACGGGCCGCTAACCTTAGCGTGATGTTTTATGTAAAGGTGATAACGGCTGGTTTCTTTCATGTAAAATATTTTATGATATTTTGCGCTGGAAGCAAAAGCAGAACGACTTAAAAAAAAAAAAAAAAAAAAAAAAAAAAGAAAGTTCTTGACTGAACCGTTTCAGCAGAAGCAGTTAAACCGAAACAACATGCTGAAAGAGGCTAAAGAAGCATCAAAAATTTGAATCCTTTTTTTAAAACTGATTTTACTTATTTATTTAAAGAAGCTTCAACATAAAAGTATCTGCGACTCTTTCACACACCTAACCCAGAAATGTTCATGACACCCCGCCAGAATAAAAGACTGACATTTACAACAAAATAACAAGGTTGTCAGCTTGTAGGCTCTTTAACTCTTTCTTGCTGATGCTCTGTGGTGTTTTGTGTGTTCATCAGAAACATTTATCTTCAGCGCTGCTCTCCAATATAGTTCAGGTCTTCAGACGAGATCCACAGCTGTGGGGAAATAACCAGATTTGAATAATTCACTGGGCAGCAGTGGATCCCACGGCAGCGCCTCAGTGACATAACGCATCGACATGATTATTCATCATAGTCTCTTGCTCAACTCTCCACTCCCTGGCTTTTCTTCCACCCTTCTTTTATTCCCAAGATGAAAAAAAAAAAAAAAAAACTAGCAGCGCTTGTTCTTGTCATTTGGCATCAAAAATCCATCAGCAGGAACGCCAATAATAGAAAAAACCCAAATGTGAGATGTTGCAGTTAAATTGGAAGGAACTAACGGAGCTTTATTTGGTGTTCTTACAAGATGTTGCTCATGCTGGCAACGGCGTGAAACACGAAATGTAACACAAGAGCTCGTCCTCGCCTTAAATTCACATTTCACACGTTTCAGTCACACATTCCCATCACTTGGACTCTTTATTATAAGTATTTTCAGATGTTAAGTGAAATTTATTATCTGGAAAAAGCCACATACATTTCCACATGCAAGAAGCAAGAATCCACCCTGAGGAACACTTTGACCTCTGACCCGGGTGATTGTTGTTGTTTTTGTTGTTGTCTTTAAAGCCTTGGATGTGTGTTTTCTGTGGGTTCCTAACAATAAAGACTTTCTTGGTTTCTCCACATAATTTGATTTCCAGGAAATATTCCTGGAAAGAAAAGAAAATCCAAACCTACCTAAAGCTTCTGAAACTGTCATGAGGAATGCTTCCAGTGTGTGTGTGTGTGCGTGTGTGTGTGTGTGTGTGTGTGTGTGTGTGTGTGTGTGTGTGTGTGTGTGTGTGTGTGTGTGTGTGTGTGTGTGTGTGTGACCAACCTTTGTCGTGATGATGGAATCGCAGACTGATCTCCTCTCTCCTGCTGTGACCGTATGAACTCTCCAGGTCCGCCGCCGAGAAGTCATCCAGTTTCACTTTCTTCACCAAGAAAGACCGAGGCATGATGACGCGGTTGTTTACCGGGACAACAACGAAACAAAAACAAAAACAAAGCTCCTCTGCTCTTCCAACTCGCTCCAAAAGTTTACTGAAACCCAACGGAGGGGGAAAAAAAAAAAAACAACTTTAATCGATTTCTTATCTTTCAGCCACTAATGGTGCGTTTGATGACCCCGGAATGGAGACATGGCTTTTATCAGACAAACCGAGCGCTCCTCATGTGCGTCTGTTTTTGGCATAGCCCACCTAGTAAACAAATAAATAAACAAATAATAAATAAATAAGTAAGTAAGTAAATAAATAAATATAAATAAATAAATAACGGTTTGTCAGAGGAGATTTCCTAACTCCTGGTGACACCAGTGGAAGACGTGAAGCTCTGGAAGGTGGAAATAAATACCGATGACGTGAAACGTGAGAAATGACGTCAAAAAAAAAAGAAAAGAAAAAAAGAAAGACGCAATCTTTTCTCCTTGTTGTTGTTTATTTGTTCCACAAACAACCGTCTCGTCCTGCTCGTTCCGAACTGTTTCAGCGGTGGGTTTCAGCTTCCTCCGCAGCTTCAGCACCGGACAGCTCCCGGTCTCCACTGCGACCTCCGCCGCCAAGGTCCGCTCAGAATGAGGGTGGGAAATAGGAAGTTTCCACAGCTCAGATCACAACTCCAGTAGAAATTCCCATGAAGGTGATTTTAGGGCACCCCCCCTCTCAAAAAAACGTGAAGTGTCAGAAAAAGGTTGGAAGAAGAAATGTTCGAGTCCCCGTTAGGCTCCTAAAAATATTACGAATCAAACATTTAAAGGTGGAGCAGTGATGGAAGAGCAGCTCATCCCCCCCCCCGACGATAACTCAGTCCTACAGTCCTGATCTCCTCTCTCCTCCGGAGCTGCGGCTCTCTCTGATGCTCCACATCAGCTGTTGCAGCTTTATAGACCGAGAGAGAGAGAGAGAAAGAGAGGGAGGGAGGGAGAGGGAAGGGAGGAGGAGAGCTGTGGAAGCGCTTAATTTTATTCATCAGAACAAAAAAAGAGCGTCTCGTCAGGTGGGACCAGCAGCGTCGCTCAGTGATGGCCGTGCAGGAATTTAATCAGGTTGTGTTCAGGGCACGCTCACGCTGATTTTTATGGTAATGAAATTGAGATAAAAGATTGGTGTAAACTTACTGTCACAGGAGCATTTCCCTAAAATTATTATATTACGTCTGGAAATTGACTGCTCAAAAAGTTAGAAGCTAGTTCTGCTTCACTTTATCTATCTATCTATCTATCTATCTATCTATCTATCTATCTATCTATCTATCTATCTATCTATCTATCTATCTATCTATCTATCTATCTATCTATCTATCTATCTATCTATTTTTGTATTTTTAAATAAATGGTATGACCTGAGGACATGTGCTGATTCAAGCCTGGGTTGAATTATTATTATTATTATTATTATTATTATTGATGATGTTGTTGTTGTTAACCCTGTTTGTAAAGCCACAAAGGTTTTCATAGTGAAATCTCAAAAAAATACAAAAAAAATAGTTCATGTTTATAAGCATATCTTCGCAGTGATTTCAATAAGATATCAGTCTCTTTTTAAATCGTATATTTTAGTGTCTTATCGTGAAAATATGGTAATATTTACCAAAAAAAAAAAAAAAAAATTACCCTCCCGCCTAGTCGTTCTAGACTTTATCACTGAGTGAGAACCATCAAACCAACCAGTGAAGCCCAGTTTGTAGCGGCACGTGAACGCAGGTCGGTGCGTTTACACCGCAGCGACCCGCACACCTTAGAAACCGCAGGTGAACGCAAGTTTGGTGAAGGAAATGAAGCGTCATGTCGTCCAATGAACTTCCGGGTGAATGAAACATGACGTCACCTCATGCCAAGTCAAACATATTCTCATAGCCAGTAGTTTGCTGATTAATAAATGTGTGTGTGTGTGTGTGTGTGTGTGTGTGTGTGTGTGTGTGTGTGTGTGTGTGTGTGTGTGTGTGTGTGTGTGTGTGTGCTGCTTTATTTATGTGTTGATGCTCTCCACTGTAGAACTTTCCTCTTCGCTCTAAAATGGATTATAATGACAGGCTGCAAAAGTTAAGCAGTTCTTCAATAGGATTAAAACATTACAATGGAAAACGTTTTTTTTTCTAAACCTGAACTAAATTCAAAGGGATCATTTTCAGCAGAGAACTCATTGTGAATCAACCTTTAACTCACAATCCTTGTGCATTTCAGAGCCTTTTATTGGTTTGTAGCTCGCTGTTTGGGTCCAGCACAGACACACACACACACACACACACACAAATACACACACACACTACCCTGACAGGCGTATTGTACGTTACAGAGTGTGTTCCTAGTATAGCATGTTTATAACCATGTTGGAGAAGCTCCCATCTGTCGTCATAGCAGCTGTTTTAATCCCAAACCAGGATTTTTCCTATAAATTAAATCATCTGAGATATCCGGCTACCAACCCTATACAGAAAATAAATGTCTGAATTTAAACCAAATTTAACTTCAAGAACTTAAAAGAAATAAATGTGCAGAACAGACAGCAGAAACAACTGTTGATGAATTAAAAATAAAAAAGATGTTACTTTCTCTTTTTATATGTCACAAAAACACACTTTATCACAGTTCCTGCCTGTCGACAAGAAATACTGTATATTAAATGGGGTGTGGTGGGGAGGGGGTGGGGGTGTTGATGGCATCTCTCTCACCAATTGTCTTTCTCTGCCGATCGATGACACAACAGGAAATATCAATTCTATCTGCTCTATTTCTATGATGGTGAAATTGTCCACTCCTCGTAATTTTTCCTGCGAGCCTGCGAGTGCAGCTATACTGCTGAGCTCAGCGAAATGTGTGTGTGTGTGTGTGTGTGTGTGTGTGTGTGTGTGTGTGTGTGTGTGTGTGTGTGTGTGTGTGTGTGTGTGTTAGATGGAGTGCAGAGGCTGCGGGGACATGTGGAGACTGGAGGCTCATTAGCATAATAATAGACTCAGATGCATGTAGACCGACAGGCGGTGTGTGTGTGTCTGTGTGCAAGCATGTGTGTGTGTATGTGTGTGTTTGTGCATGACTTGTGTGACTTTTCATTCCTCTGTCTTTTTAAAGAGCCATTTAAATAACAGGGTTTTAAATAAGACTCCATTCAAACAGAAGGGTTTTACATATAAAGCAATATCCAGATGAGAGGCTTTGTAAACACGAACCGACAGAGATGGATAAAGAGCAGGAGGGAGGAGAGGAGGGGTGGAAGACAGACAGAAAAACAAAGAGACGGAGGAAAATAGAGACAAACCACTTATAGAGGGCGAACAGAAGGTCAAGCGAGGTATTGAATGGCAGGAGAGCGAGAAAAAAGCTGCTCACGATGGAAAGATTTCACTGATTTCACTGATTTTTATCTGATTATTCTCGCCTTTTACGTCACGCGGTGCTTTATTGATGATTGCGATCGACCGTGTTTGCTTGTGTGATGTAAAAAAAAAAATGATGAAAACCCATTTGTGCTGTCAAGAAATAAACATTGAAATCCACATTCTCCAGACGGATACTGTCAAAGGAAGTCGCTTCTTCTTCTTTGCTTTTAATCGTGTTGGGTGGCAGCAACAGGTTCTGGGTGGCACACACAGAGCTGACGTCTGGGTATCCGTCAGTGTGAGGATGCAGTTTTGCACGACAGATGGATCTGGTTTGACCTTATTTGACCTCCAGATCCACATAACAATTTCAGTGACGTATAGCGGCGGTTCTGCAGAAACGTGTGGAACCGCCACAGAGAAGAAGAAGAAATATCCATCGCTCGATAACAACTTGGAGTTTTCTTGCTTGGTTCCGTTTCATACCTTCACTGATCTATTCCCATCGTGTCCTTAAGTCGAACCAGATGCCGTGGAATGACACCCCCAGTTCTGTGCAACGCCATTCAACTCAAAACAATCCGGCAAATCAGCCGTCGGGGATTATCATGCCGCTGCATTAACATGTGAACACAAGAGGACATGACAAAACAATAGTAAATGGGATAAGAGCTGAAAAAAAAAAGGGCGGCACACAGCTGGTCGTTATGAAGCAGACCTGAGATCAGACCATGATGTCACCAGTAAAGCAGTTGATGTGTGTGTGTGTGAGTGTGTGTGTGTGTGTGTGTGTGTCATCCAGTCACATATACGTCCCTGCATGTGTGCTATGAATATGTATGTTGTATGTATAAGATGTGACCCTGGACGTTAATATGTATTGGGTGGTAATGAGGCGAATGGGCAGATCAGATGGGTCCTTCTTAAATGGTCACATGTGGCTCATTAGGATAGGTCCACACGGGGCACCTGGTCCCCCCAATATGACGCCTGAATTATTATATATATACAGGTTCTGAGACCAGGTTCTGGGTGTGATCGCATTGAGGTATGTTTGTGTAAGAGAAAAATATAGCAGCAAATCTTTAAATTCAGATTTTTGAGGCCTTTAAGACGACACCTTAACGTCTTTCCGAGATGGAACGATCGTCCTGTGATGACTAATTCGGTTATTTCGCTAGAAAATGCAATGAAATCGCTGTTTTTACCAGCGTTATGGTGTATTTTTGGAACAAATCAAACTACAATCATCTAAATGTAAGAAGAAAATGTATTTCTGTATGATATTAAAACCAGGAACAGATTAATCTGAATGAATCTGCAGCTGGAAACATTCTGATCTCACACGTTCAGGATCGCTCAAGCACGCAAATTAGATCAAAAAGTACATAAAAGTTTTCTAATCTCAATAAAAATTCATTCTGAACAAACCCGTCATACTTTAATGATCCGAGTCTTTGCGATAAATGACAAGAATTCTTGGATTCTGTGTGTGAATTTGCCGTTAGATGATGATCTGGGCACGTTATGACATCACTAAGGCATTCCTCTTTTTTTGGATGATATAGTGAAGATGATCACACATACTGATGCTCTCTATTTCTTGATCTTTGAACCACCTTTTTGAACAAAGCCGCTGACAGATGCAGACAAAGAGACTGACAGGTTTATGAGTCATTAATTCAAACAAAGACGGCTTATTAACCAGCCTGTGTTCACAGCTGGCCTCCACCTGATACCTTCAGTATCCCCAAGACTCCTTTAAATGTCCGTGTGTGTGTGTGTGTGTGTGTGTGTGTGTGTGTGTGTGTATGTGTGTGTGTCCGCCGCCTCATGGTAACACACTGCTGTAAAATGAACTAAAAGAAAAGGTCTGACTTCCACGATGCATTATTCTTGCCGGTAAGAGTTACTCCAGGGATGGTTCAGCGTCTGTTTTTGGGCCGACAAAGTGCTTTTTTTTTTTTTTTTTTTCGTGACCGATGGATTCAAAAAGTCTTTAGGCACCGTGTGCATCAAGTCTCTCAGTTTGTGCTTTTCCTAAAAGCTCGATGCTCCATCCTGACACAGTGACGACACGACATTTCAGGCCACGTTTAATTCAACAAGACATAACTTGTTGTGAGAGAGAAAAGTCACGACTCTCCAAAACCAGATGTAAATTTTGCTGAAATATAAATGTAAAGACTTTAGACACTAAAAACTCACTTTGCATGTGCTTCACCCTGCCTGCATGGCCCCGCCTTCCTCTGCCTCTGATTGGCTCAGCTTGACAGTGAGATTTCTCACGTGTCTTCGCTCTATGAACTTTTATCAGGTGACAAATTTGCAGAAAAAGGCAGAGCAACGTGTTTCAAGGTGATATTATCATTACTGTGTTGCTTTTTATGCAAGTCATTTCCTGTTGCCAATAGGTGGCGCTGGTCAGGATTGGTTGGTTGGTTGTTTCCAAAAGTATCGTACCTTCCAGGGTTTTAAAACCGTTATCTCAGCCCTGATGCTAATTTCATTTTCCGTATGTTTCATTTATCTATTTTTGCTCCTCAGAAGGAATGCGCGCATTTAAATAACGTCTCCTCTTCCTGTTGAATTTATGTTTGTCTGTGTTCTAATTGGACAGAATGAAAGCAGCAAGGAGCAAATGTGATGCATTTGCCCATCTTACTGCTGTGTAAATTGAGACACCTTCAAAGGATGTTTCTATCTTTTTCATTTTTTATTTATTTTTTCTTTTTTGCAGACTTAGTCGCATCCCAGAAATTCAAAGGCGGTAAGATGAGATAGGAGGATATCAGAAAATCTAAAATTAGAGAGGTTACAGACAAAGCAAAGCTGCGTTTGATTGGCAGCGATGTTCTTGTGATTAAAAGATATCAAACTGTTCTAATTGTAAAGGAATCCACCCCCGATGTGAAGCCGCACGCCCATCTGTCTTAGCTCAACAGTTTCGACATGTTGATCTTCGTATGAGGAAACTTTCTCATGCATTTCCCATGATGCATCAGGCGTCTCACACCATCAAGCCGCTTTCTGCACGCGTGTAAAACGTCACAACTGACTGGTAGTTATTGAAATTGCCTCTCATTTTGTGCAACAGCTCAGCAGAGACATGCAATTCAGTGGGTTAATTGGGTCTAGGATGCACACACACACACACACACACACACATACACACACACACACACACACACCAAATCCTCTTAGCTTTATAATGAAGGAAGTAGAGGAGGAAGGAGGAGAAAACAGAGAGAGAGAGAGAACAAGCAAGAAGCGAAAGAGGGCGAGGATGGAGAGATGAGAGGAATGAAGGAGAAGAAGGAGACAGAGATGCAGGTCAAGATAAAAGGATCAACACCGGGGGGGATAAAAAAGGAGGGGATGCTGCGATGGAAGGAACTGAGAAACGGGAGCCGCCGCTGCAAAAAAAAAAAAAGAAAAAAAAAGTTGAAGGGGTGACAGTTAAAGACTGGATTGTAAAATAACAATGCTTGGTTGCCATGGAAACAAACATTTTTATCAGCCCAAGAGGCAAGGAAGTAACCTGCTTGTTAAACCTCCTGTGCTATCTTGTTAAGCTGTTGTTGTGTTTGTGCGATCAACAGTGTGTTTGCAGTCGCGCCGTTCCTTAATGAAAACACCGTGGGCTCAGGTTCTGTTTTGGGGTTTTTTATATTCCCCCCAGATTTCATATTAATTATCATATTCTGTCTCCGATGATGGTGTGAGTGTTTGAGATGTTCATAATAGCAGCAGTGTAGTCTGTATGTTCCTATTTAGGCCGGAATGAGTCACTTTTTTGACTTAAATTCATACATTTGGCCGCATTTAATCTCATTTAAGATTTTAATTTGTTTATCTGTTGCAAATTTTTGTCAGAATAAAATGAAGATCTGATGCTCTGATAAATTTTTTCAAGGTTTCATCAGTTTCACAAAATGCATAACATTTAATTCCAGTAAAATGAAGAAATGCAGAATGTAAAAGAAAAGGAACTCTGCAGCAGACAACAGAGAACACAAACAGCACATTTTCACAGAAAGAAATATGTCTGCTATCCCTCTGGGGGGTGGGAGGGGGGGGTTGTGATCATAGACAAAATGCTCAAATTAGGTCAGTTCACATCGACAGCTCACACATCTCCTCACGTGCCGACGCATCACTTCCCTCTTCCTGCGCCGCCAAGTAAAAAGATCAGATGTGAGTCCCACACCTGATGATGTGACGCAGGACTGACAGCTCGTCTGATAGCCGGCGAAAAGTCACAGGAGGATTTCTTTATCTGTCTGAAGCCAAATCAGATCTGCCCTCATTCCGTTTTTGTGTTTCTGCATGCGTTGTAACGGCTGCGTATCGATGCTGCAGCTATAACAATACCGACATCCGTCCCGTTTGGTCTCTGGGGAAGGTTTTTGTCGCCATAGACGGATTTCTGGCCACCAGTAGGACTTGAACGACACTGCTGACCCTTAAATGAAAGCATAAAAATCCAGTTTCCACATAAAATATTTTTTCCCCCTGTTTCAAAGCATTTTATCACAGCTGTCAGGCTTTTTATTTGATTTCATTTCATTTGGGTTGTTGTTGTATCAATGGTTTAAGTTCAGGTTAATGTGCAGTAAATTCATCAAAGGTCAAAATGTAAAAGGAACTACAGGTAGTCCTCAACTTATGAACATTTGACTTACGAACATTCAGAGATTTCAACAAACGCACTTCACCATAACCGATTATTGTCCTGCAGTTCCACTTTCTGCCACAACCCCCGTGGGAGCAGTACTGCTGCGTTCACAAAGCTCCAACACTGGTCTCCCCCTCTTGTTGTTGTTTGTTCTGGCTTCGTACTTTGGATACTTTACTGTTTATCATGGATGATAAAGCAAAGGCTAGTGGAGATAGTGGTAGTGATGACCATCTCTCTGATGACAACTCTGACTCTGACCCACAATAACGCCTCCCTCCTCCTCCTCTTCCCTCACTCTAAATTTAAGCTACATGCTACATGCTAAAGTACGTTGGAGGGGATCATCAACAGCTGACTCTGACTGTTGTTGTTGATGATCTTAAAAACTTTTGGAGAGACATAAAATCCAATGAATTACATAAACTTGAATTTTATAAAACCGTCAAAAGTTTGGGTTCTGCCCGTCCACACACACACGGCGCGGGAAACAGATGATGGAGAGGCGTTATATCCCTTCGTTGTCAACGCCAATCTATTCACGTGGAGTTTTAATCTCATGCGTTCTACAGCGGGCGCGTTATTGCACAAGATTTTGTTGGTCAGCCAAGACAGTAAACGCATCAGAGGAGAATATCATATAGACGTTTGGCGCGTCCGTGTGCAGCAGCCAATACTTCTCCATCTCTGTTTCCTCCATCTCTGTCCCCCACCCTTCCACCTTCCACACCCGCCCCCCCCATCTGTGATACTGCTGATTCCAGCGTCACAGAGTTGCAGAGCCATGCATTTCTTCCATTGAGTTATACCACATATGCTCCAGTGGAGGTGAGGATCATATCTTTCCTTTGAGACGAACGACAGACGGAGGCCAGAATTTGTGTGACGACAAGAAAACAAAGTTTTCAAAAGTTAAAATGGGGTTTATTCTAGTGAAAAAATAGTGGGATCCCTCCTTTTAATTTTCTATCGTCCTTTTTTTAAGTAAAGTTTATTAGTCTGTATTAGACTGTAATAAAAAGATATTCAGATTTTCTCAAACAACATCTTCAGACGACTCTCAAACAAAAGACTTTCATTGTTAGATAAATGAAAGCCACCATCTCACTGCAAGTGTGTGAGTGTGTGGGTGTGTGTGTGTCTTATAGGGCGCAGAGGGAACAAAGGATTTCTATGACACAAGGGGGCCTGAGATGGGGCCGAATGGGGGGGAGTTAGGGGTATTTGGGTAATGGGGGTTTGAAGGAGCTGAGGATAAATTAGGAAAACGCCGGCCGGCAGAGCCACGGACAACAGACGAGGGTATCAGAGGATAATTGTGGCATAAATGACAGGGAAGTTTTGGGAAGACATGCTTTAATGGTTTTAGGGTTGAGCACTTTTGAGGACTTCTTTTCTCTGCACTTTCTGAGCCTCGGAGGCTCAGAAAGGCCCGTCTGGTCGAGTCGGGTCCGCTCCGTTAATGGGAGGCTGCTGTAAGGACCAGTTAACTGAATTCTGGGGCTCCAAATGTAATCTCAAACGACCAAAGTCAGTCTGAGCGTGCAAAATTTAAATCCTTCTTTGACATTGCCTTAAAGCCTTTACCATGAAATAGATAAGTAGAGGCCCTGTATTTTCCCCCCCTAATCTCCAGTTTCTCGCAGGAGGAAAACGTAAAAGAACTGATAGAAAAAGAGAAAAGAGGGGAAAAAAAAAAAACCTCATGCTTAGAAATGAGTCATCTGCATCAGCGTGCTAGTTGTGTTTTTTATCTACATGAAGATTATTAAAAGAAATCACAAAAGCAAAACAGTCTTGGATTATTTCTATTAACTAGTGTGTGATTAGAAGTTTTTCTCTACAAACAACATGACCAACATTTCAGGAATAAACGGACAAAAGAAATAAAGGTTGTGACACGACTCGTCCGCCTTGTCACGCTTTTCTGGGACGAGCTTTAGTAGAAATCTGGTTTGATGGTTGATTATCAGCTCTCACCCAGACGTCTGTTGTTACCCCGACAATAGACTACCGCCGCCATCCACTGCCGTGTGTGTGTATGTGTGTGTGTGTGAGTTTAATCATGCAGCTCTTATCAGCGACCGTCAGACCTGCGGAGTCTCCGATGTGTTCCCTGCTGATAGCTGAGAACACAGAGGTCTCCTCCCCCCATTGGAGTTTTAAATAGAGAACTAATAGACCTCTGCTCGGAAAATAAAAGCCAGAGATCAGTAGAGTAGACTAGAGTAGAGTATAACTCTACTCTAGTCTAATGATCTCCGGCTTTTATTTTATTTTATTTTATTTATAATTTTAATAATTTATATAATTCTTATTTATAATTTTGATTTTATTTAGAATTTTTATTTAAAATTCATTTATTTAAATCATTTTGATTGTCATTTTTATTTTATTTATAATTTTATTTATATTTATTTATTTTATTTTATTTTATTTATAATATTTTATTTTATTTTATTCTATTACCAGGCGAGAAGGACAACTCTGTAGAATGGCTGGTGATATGGGGGCCTCTTGATGTTGCGGGCCCTCTTTTCTGAGAAGCTTGGGAAAGGGGCCGGCTTGTGGAACGTTTCCGTCCGATGGCGACCGCCATCTATCAAAATCTAATGAAAGCACGCTCCGCCGAGCGTGAGATCTCAGCGTCTTCCACCCAGACGAGCTCTGTGGTTTTCATACGTTTGATAAAAAAAATCCCTAAAAAGTGTCTCCGAACTAAAGGGTTTTTTTTTTAGCCCCGTTCTTTGAAAGCGTTTTCCCGGATCATTCGCTCAACGTGAGGCGTTCAAGTTCGACTCGTGTCGCCTGATTTTTCGGCTTTGATGTCGAGAGAAAGACAGATGGAGGAGGAGGGTTGAAAAAGATAAAATCAGTCATTAGAGTCTATTCACTCTGTCCCTGTGGTGCCAATGGATAGGCTCTTAACCTGGTGACACACACACACACACACACACACACACACACACACACACACAAAGACAGAGGGAGCTGTAATGAACAGTCGAGGGAGTCCATCGCCCCTTCTGTTCACATTTAGACTCTTGATTGGCCGAGACCTCTGCCCGTAAAGGTGAAAAGGTCAGAAGCGTGACCGTAGGAGTGTGTGTGCATGTGTGTGTGTGTGTGCATATGTGCATGTGTGTGTGTTTAGGGGAGATGTAGAACCAATAGAAAAACACTTCTTGAATATTCTGAATGAGCTGCTGAAGAGCTTTTATTGTGAATCAACTCATTTAACGGGTCGACTTGAATGCAGGTCAGCGGCTCCACGTCTGTTCCGAGTGTGTGGGAACTCCAGTCTGCAGCTGACAGCTCGTTAACAGGAGGAGATTTGACCGCCAACCCCGATCACTGCCGCCCCCCACCCCCCCGCCACCACCACCACCACCACCAACCCCGCCCCCCCACTCCACCCTCACCTCCACCCACACCTCCACGCCTCGAGCTCTGCAGCAACAAGGTCAAACAGAGGTGGAGGAGGGAGGTGTGATGCAGGCTGGGATGGGTTTCTGCTGATATTGTGCAAAGCTACACACACACATACACACGCATACACACACACACACACACACACACACACACACATACACACACATGCATCGAACGAAAGCCAGATCAGGCGTAAGGAACGATTGAGTAAAACTACAAGACGAGATAATTTCGCCATAGAATTGTCCGTTTTCACCCAAATATTAAATCTAAATGTAGAAATAACTAATAAAAAATAAGATTTAAAAAAAAATATATATTTTTTAAAGCTTAATCTTTTTTTTTTTTTTTTTTTTAAAGATTAATAATTAAACAAAGGTTTCAGGTGAAAATCTGAGCTTGGATTTGTCGATAAAGTTGTCATCTAGTGGGACGGAATCAGAAGTTTTTGATTCTAACAAAAACTGACAGCGACTGAAAATGGAGCTAAAATAGACGACCCTGCATTTAACCCTTTAAAAAGTAGAAATAAACAGACGTGTTAGATGGTTTAATCAGTTTCTATCTTTGTTCAGTCCTCATCCGGTCTCTCATGCGAAGGTTTTTAAAATGGAATGTGGCCACATTAGACCGAGTCCACCTGAAACGTCATTGAAATGAGGCCAAATGACCAGCTGAAAACCAGCCGCCCCCCCTGAGCCGGTGTGGGGATTGTAATGGAGGTTTCTTCTCGTTCCTGTTTGTGTGCTGCTCCACAGTTTGCTTGTTAGCAACCCGGTGCTGCATTTTTTAAAAATAGGACTTAAATGGAGCGACACACAAGCGACCAAAAGTTTTGCACAAGGGGTCAACCTGGGGTCAAGTCCGTACGAGAAAACTCTCCGCTGAGTAGGAATGAAAATGTCGCAAGATGAAACTAAAAAACATCACATGCTAATTGCTAATTCATAAATGAAGCCCACCCGGATTGGGGGTGTGTGTGAAATGACAGAATAATCGGAGGGGAAAGGCGATGGAGAGGCGACTGAGAAAGGTAAAGAACTGGGCCAAGAAGGGATCAGCCTCACATCCAGATCCCAGATCGGAGACACGGAGCACCATCCGTCGGTCTGTCCGTCTGCTTACCCCCCCCCCCTTTCTCCATCTTCACTCTCATCGCCGTTCTGATGTCACCCTGGCTGTCTAAGCCCCGAGAGAAACGCCAGGAGTCAGAGACGGAGAGATGGAGGAAAGATAATCAGAGGCAGAGAGATGGGGGGGGCGGCAGTGAAAAGAGAAAGAAGAAAGGGAAAAGAGAACGAGAAGGAAATGCAGATAGTGGCTTTATGCCTGGATCAATGGAAGCAACAATGCCCCCCCCCCATCTCCATTCCTTTCCTCCTCAACGGGCTCAATGGTCGCCGGGCGAAGCAGCGAGGTCATCGAGTAGCGGAGAGGAAGATCGCACTCGTTACCGTTTATTTACTTAATTACCACCTTTGTGTGTGTGTGTGTGTGTGTGTGTGTGTGTGTGTGTGTGTGTGTGTGTGTGTGTGTATGTGTGTATTATGGGACTGAAGAGGGGGGGGCAGTCAGAAAGAGATGGTGATCCCAAAAGATGACATGCAAACACTCGTCTACACAGGAAGAGAAGGAGGATGAGTGGAGCAATCATCTCCAATCAAGATGTCATTGATTTGCCTCTCTCTCTCTCTCTCTCTCTCTCTCTCTCTCTCTCTCTCTCTCTCTCTCTCTCCTCCTCTCCTCTCTCTCTCTCTCTCTCTCTCTCTCTCTCTCTCTCTCTCTCTCTCCTCTCTCTCTCTCTCTCTCTCTCTGTCTCTCTCTCTCTCTCTCTCTCTCTCTCTCTCTCTCTCTCTCTCTCTCTCTCTCTCTCTCTCTCTCTCTAACACCTGGCTCTTGTCACAGTGGGATGCTGGAGCTCGGTGGCAGCAGAGCGACAGACACTCGTACGCATCATTATCCTTCCATCTTGCACACAAACATAAATGTCTTCCTGGGCTTTCTCCTCTCTCTCTCTCTCTCTCTCTAGATATTTATTTATCCATCCATGATCTATTGATGATTAACTTGTTGTCTGTGATCAGGTCATCACGATACGAGTGTCGAAAATGGAACAATTTTTTTTTGTTCATCAACATAATCCACCAATTCCTGGACCAACATCAGGAACTCGTTGCTAATGAAATTTAATTTACAGTTGTTGTTTTTGTTTTTTTGTGCTTTGAAAACATCAACGACGAGGTATCTAATCTAATCTATCTATCTATCTATCTATCTATCTATCTATCTATCTATCTATCTATCTATCTATCTATCTATCTATCTATCTATCTATCTATCTATCTATCTATCTATCTATCTATCTATCTATCTATCTATCTATCTATCTATCTATCTATCTATCTATCTATCTATCTATCTATCTATTTTTCTAGGCGTGAATAGCAGGTTGTATCTTTTGTCTGGCTTCAGGCGGTCAGAAGAAAAGCTACAGGAATCACAAGGGGTTCCCCAGATGTGTGTGTGTGTGTGTGTGTGTGTGTGTGTGTGTGTGTGTGTGTGTGTGTGTGTGTGTGTGTGTGTGTGTGTAGCCGTATGTTAATCAGTGCCGTTAATGTAGCAATGAATTAGTAGTTTAGATGTCACGGGACGCTTAACACAGCTGATCCTTACCAGACACCCACACACACACTCAGCCCACGGGACCCCTGGGGACCACAGGCGGACATTGTATAGCAGGCTAATTATCCCAAATTGCTAAAGTAGTAGAGGGTGTGTGTGTGTGTGTGTGTGTGTGTGTGTGCTCCCACAGCTGCTCCTGGTGTCAAGCCTTTGATAGATGAGAGATAGAAAGAGTGTTCATTTACTCCTCGTAAACACACACACACACACACACACACCTGACTGCTCATTTATTGGTCTAACAGATTGGTCTTTTGTTGCTCCGTCTCCGGTTCACGGAGGAAGAACTCCTGAAGTTCAGACTACGGCGCTCAGGGGGGGAAAGAGCCCTGTCAACAAACCCGTGAGCCCGAAACGCCGCCACTCCACCACCTCTGAAAACGGTGGTTATAATTAGGAAATAAGAGGCATCATAAACAGACAGTGTGGCGACAGTGGGGAGGGAGTGAGTGTGATGAGTGTCTACTGGAGTGAAGATGGACATAGAGATGGAGATGGAGGTGGAGGTGGAAGTAGAGATAGAGTAAGATATGGAGGTGGAGATGGAAGTAGAGATAGAGATGGAGATAGAGATAGAGATGGAGATAGAGATACAGAATACAGTAATCCCTTGCTTATTTGCTCTTCGAGATGCACGGCTTCACTACTTCACTGATTTTTAGTAGGTAGTCACATGATATCGTACGCGCATGCCATTGGCTGACAGCATCTGTGTGTGTGCTGCGTTCCGAGACTCACGGACGCCCCCCCCCCCTCCCCGCCCGAACGACTGGCCCCCGCCTGAACGACTGGCCCCAGCCTGAACGATGACACCTCATCTGGTTTAAATTACCTCCCAACCACACGCACACCTGCACCAGCACAACTGTGTGTGGGCGGGTGTGTACGGGTAAGGGGGGGGGGTCAAGCCTCTGGGACTGTGGCGGGGGAACGCCCATGACCCCCAACCATACACATTAACACACACACACACACACACAGAAACACAACGGGGAGAGAGCAACAGAGCGGGTAGGGTGTGAAATAAGCTGTAAGGCGGAGGGGATATTAAGCTGCCACATGTGTTCTGTTTACTATTCTCTAATTAACCCCCAGGCTGTCTTATAGACTACACACACACACACACACACACACACACACACACACACACACACACACTGTAACTTGTCTGCGATAAATTGGCTCTGGTGTCATACAATCTGAGCATCATCATCATCAGCGATATTGTCCTGCTGCAAATATTTAACATGACGCCCGAGTGTGTCCATAAAACTTTATATACAAAGGTGTGTGTGTGTGCGTGTGTGTGTGCGTGTGTGTGTGTGTGTGTGTGTGTGTGTGTGTGTGTGTGTGTGTGTGTGTGTGTGTGTGTTTGACCTCCAACTGTGACTCTTTTTTTTTTTTACTTGTCCCATGGTGCACTGGGGCGACCAGCTCACTGGTGTTAATGATTGATGCTTCACCAGCAAACACGTTTGATGTATGACTTTTCCAGCGGGTGCAGGACCGGATGTTTCAGATGATCTGAGGCGCTGGACGTTTAGCTTCACACACACGTCCTAGCGACGCCCCGGCGATGTCAAAGAACCTTGCAGTTCCACGTTCTGGTTTTTTAAGTGCTGGAGAGGTTGCCTTCACTTGTATTTACTGAGTAGCTTCTTTTTTTTTTTTTTTTTGGCAGCGTTACCTGTTTCTGCAGCTTTGAAATTAAACGTGATTTTTACATTCTTACCCAAACCCATCCTGTGCATCTTGAAGATAGAATCTCTAATATGTTGCATTGCATTACTGCTTTTGCACTTAAAAGATCGCTGCTGTCCCTTCACAAAAAAAGCAGCTAAACCTCCTTGAGGACACTGATTTTTATTTCTCTGATTAGCTTTCCCAGCAGAAACTGGGAACGTTTCATTTATCTTGTATGGGTTGTGACAATTCCAACCACTATTGTAAGTCAAAAATGTGCACAAAAAAAAAAAGTGTGTTTTAACCTGACACAGAATATACGAAGGCTAAAATAGCCGACAAAAGGAGACGACAGAGGAGGGGAGAGGAGAGGGACGCCGGCTGTGTTTAGAGTGTTGAAAAACGAGTGACTTCTTAATAGAATTCACCATGGTGCTTTTTCCTAAGGTGTCATCCACAGATACGTTACACACTGAACACAGAGCGGCACACGGAGGCTGGGGGAAGTGAGAAACTAATTGAAAAGAACCAAGCAGAGAGAAATCTGATAGCTCTAGTTTGGCCTGAGGGGGGGAGGAAAGTGGGAGGGGAGCAACGAGGGGGAGAAGGGAGAGAGACGGGGTGAGTTTAGGAGACAGAAGAGAAGCGTTAGAACCAAATGTAGTCGCTGGGGTTTATTGGTCGTCTCCTTTTCTACCGATATCCACTGGAGGGGAATCAATTTTTATCGCAGCAAACCGGGACAAAGTGTCCACAGCGCCTTCTGTGTGTTCTGTGGGAAGAGTGGGACGCTTTGTGGAAAAGGATTTTACATTTGCATCATTTCAAATTAGCCACAAATTAAACAAGAAATCAAGCAGCTGAAAGGTTTTATGACGTTTCTGACTAAATAAATCCGTAAAGTAGTCGTGATTTGTTTGGGCGGATATTCTTGAACAGTTTATACATGGGTGGAGAAGTTATGTTGATCGCTCCTGTGTTTAATTATGTCTCATAAAACAGAGTAAAGTGACAAAAAAAGACTTATATTTAAATTTCAACAGAGCTCATTGACTCTAGTCGGGTCTCAGCATTCCAGATGTTCCCAATTCATTCAATTACGAGACTAATCTGGAATGCCCCTACACTGAAATATTCCAGTATAACATTGTTAGATGTTGTGGAACAAGAAGCTGCACCAGTAGATTGATGAACGGCTGAAATAAACAGAATAAATGTCCTAAAAAGGCCTCATTTGGTAGAGATATATAAGGATGTATGAGGCCCATTGTTGCTGTCACGCTGCTGTGTTAATAAAGTTTTTGTGTTTGGTGGTTCAGACACAAACGGGTCCGAACTTTATTTCTTATTTATTTGTCTTCTTCCTCAGAGGGAGTCACAGAGGGAGTCACATCTATTTCCATCCAGGTCTTTTTAGCCAACAGCACCATGAAGAACAGTTCTGCGTAACGTCCCTTTGTCCTGCCCACACACACACACACACACACACACACACACACACACACACACACACACACACACACACACACACACACACACACACACACACACACATAATGAGATGGACACAAGACATTTGGACACAACATAGACTAATGAGAGGTACAGTAAGAGTAATTTGTGCTACTGA